>JAVBHU010000176.1:0-34553 GCA_034768395.1 Linum lewisii | reverse complement strand
TTCCCTTTGTGTTTCAACACCCACCATTTTTTAGGAAACTCACAAAATTTAAAACGAGCTCCAAATGGCAATTTTTTTTGGCAGCAAGTATCCGAGGGAATTAAAAATTCAAAAGGGCCATTTTAAAAAATTTCACCCTAAAACTTTTCCCGGGTAAAAAATTCCCTGTTTCAACCCCCCGCTTTTTTTTAGAAACTTATAAAAATTTGAACGGTCCGAATGAGAATTTTTTTTTGCAGCAATAATCTCGTGTAACATTCAAATTTAAAAAAGGGCAAGTTAAATTCTCTCCTAAAACCCCCTTGGGGGGTCAAAGTTCTTTTTAAAACACCCCATCCTTTTTTTGGGGGAAATCAAACTTTAAACGACTCTGAATGAGTATTTTTTGGCAGAAAAATACATTTGTATTTTAAAATTATGGGAAAAGCCTTTAAATTTCACCTAAGAGTCCTTTGGCAAACTTCTTTTTAACACCCCCAATTTTAAAAATTTTAAAAATTTTAACGAGCTCCGAAGGCAAATTTTTTGGCAGGCAATTATAGGGGGTGAAATTATATTTTATAAAAGGAGCAGTTCAAATTTATCCAAAGACCCCTTGGGGGGTTCAAAGTTCTTTTTTAACACCCCCTTTTTTTTTGGGAAACTCTTAAATTTTAAAAAGGCTCAATGAGCAATTTTTGGCAGACAATAGACGATTATATTAAAAATCAAAGGAGCCAGTTAAAAATTTCCCAAAGTCCGTTCGGGTAAAGTTCGTTTTCAACCCCCCCTTTTTTAGGAAATATCAAAATTTGAACGATTTTAAATGGAATTTTTAAAAAAACCCGTTGTAAAAAATATAAATAAAGGCCCCAGTTCAATTCTCCCCAAACGCCCTTGGGGCCAAATTTATGTTTAAACCCCCCTTTAAATTTTGGAAAAAACCAAATTTAAAAGATCTAAAGAGAAATTTTGGCAGAAAAAATTTCCCCTGTAAATTAAAAAATTCCGAGGAAGCCAGTTAAATTCTAACCTAAGACCCGTTGGGCTCAAATTTTTTTTTAAAAACCCCCCCCCTTTTTTTTGGAAACCAAAAAATTTAACGGTTCCAATGAGCAATTTTTTTGGGCCCTTTAATTGTTGTAACTTTTATTTTTATAAAGGACCAGTTAAATTTTTTTCCAAGACGCCCCGTTGGGGGGCTAAAGTTTTTTTTCACACCCCCCCTTTTTTGAAATCTAAAATTTAAGAGCTCCAAAAAGGCAATTTTTTGGCGACAATAGATCCGATGTATACTTCAAAAGCTGGGGGGGCCCATTAATTTCTCACCAAAAAACTTTTTGGGGCAAAAGTTCGGTTCAACCCCCCATGTTTTAGGAATTTATAAAAATTTAACGAGCTCCGAATGGCAATTTTTTTTGAAGAACTGATCTCGTGTAAAATAAATTTATAAAAGGGACTTAAATTTCCCCCTAAACGTTTGGGGGCCCAAAAAATTCAGTTTCAACACCCCATCCTTATTTTTGGGAAACTCATCAACATTTAAACGAGCTCTGAATGAGTTACTTTTTGGCAGAAAAAATAATCATGATGTATACTTCAAATTCATGAAGGAAGCCGTTTAAATTCTCATCCTAAGACGTCCGTTCGGGGCTCAAACTTCATGTTTCAACACCCACCCATATTTTTAAGAAACTTATCAAAATTTGAACGAGCTCCGAATGAGCTAATTTTTGGCAGGCAATTATATCTGGGTGTAATTTCATATTTTATAAAAGGAGCCAGTTCAATTCTCATCCTAAGACGTCCGTTCGGGGACTCAAAGTTCATGTTTCAACACCCATCCTTATTTTTTTGGAAACTCTTCAACATTTAAACGAGCTCTGAATGAGCTAATTTTTGGCAGACACTAGATCTCGATGTATACTTCAAAACTCATGAAGGAGCCAGTTCAAATTCTCATCCTAAGACGTCCGTTCGAAGGCTCAAAGTTCGTGTTTCAACACCCCACCCATGTTTTTAGGAAACTCATCAAAATTTGAACGAGCTCGAATGTGCTAATTTTTGACAGGCAACTAGATCTCGTTGTAACAATCATAATTCATAAAAGGAGCCAGTTCAACTTCTCATCCTAAGACGTCCGTTCGGGGCTCAAAGTTCATGTTTCAACATCCCATCCTTATTATTAGGAAACCTATCAACATTTAAATGAGCTCTGAATGAGCTAATTTTTGGCAGACAACTAAATCTCGATGTATAATTCAAAATTCCCGATGAAAGCCAGTTCAAATTCTCATCCTAAGACATCCGTTCGAAGGCTCAAAGTTCGATTTCAACACTCCACCCATGTTTTTAGGAAACTCATCAAAATTTAAACGAGCTTCGAATGAGCTAATTTTTGGCATCCAATGAGATCTCGTTGTAACATTCATAATTCATGAAAGGAGCCAGTTCAAATTCTCATCCTAAGACGTCCGTTTCGGGGGCTCAAAGTTCGTGTTTCAACACCCACACATGTTTTTAGGAAACTCATCAAAATTTGAAACGAGCTCCAAATGAGCTAATTTTTTGGCAGACAAGTAGATCCGATGTATACTTCAAAAGTCATGAAGGGAGCCAGTTCAAATTCTCACCTAAAACGTCCGTTCCGGGTCTAAAAGTTCGTGTTTCAACACCCACCATGTTTTTAGGAAACTTATCAAAATTTGAACGAGCTCCGAATGAGCTAATTTTTTGCAAGCAACTAGATCTCGATGTAACATCATATTTTAAAAGGAGCAAGTTCAAATTCTCATCCTAAGACGTCCGTTCGGGGGCTCAAAGTTCATGTTTCAACACCCCATCCTTATTTTTGGGAAACTCATCAACATTTTAAACGGATTACTACTATTAGACACTATAGTTCCTCATTAAGGACACTACTAAGAACCATTAGATTAGGTACTAGATCTAATGGTTAGAATTAATTGACAAATTAGTAATTTTGGGTACCTATTTAAATGATTGGGTTTATGGAACTTCCTCCAAACATAAAAAAACCTAGCGCACTTCTTTCTCTTCAAACTCTTTCTAGAAACCCGCTCTAATGGGAACCGCTCCTCCCGTCTTCGCACACGCGTCATCGGCTTAGGCCATACCACCGCACTCCCTCGTAGCGCAACATCCCTCTCTCTTGCCCGCCGTGTTGCGAAGAGTCCTCCATCCCGACAGCGAGAATCCTTCAAGAGACCGGGGAGGAGCCCCAGGGTTTCCCTTGAACCACTCGGATGGCTCCTTCGGCCAGACCCGGGTCCCCCCCAGCCGTAAATTTTCACGTTATTCGGCGGCGTTTTATCCGAACTCTTTTTCAGGGAGCACTAGTCGGCGGGTTTACCGCCGGATCTTGGGAAGGGGGAAAGATGAGTTGAGCAATATGCGACGTCTTTTCTTATTGGTGTAAAGGATTGAACTTTGTTTACAAAGTGTTAAGTTGAAAAACAACAACACACTTCATGTTTGATTTCCTTTCCCACAATAAAAAAACCGCATTCAGTTTAATGTTAGAAACTACTGTGATGTGCTGTTATTTTATTGTATGTTAATCATGAGTGCGGGTTAGGAGTGGTGACAAAATTATGGATTTGTTTTTATGGGACAAATTCATAAGGCCATTAGTCCCATAGAATAGATTAATGGTGGAGGGTTTTAAAGTATAAAATAATGGGATTCCCTTTTTATTGTGTCTTTATTAATATTTTTTTTCTCAAAATTTCCCATTATTCTACTTACCTTTTCCATTTTCATTCCTCTTTTACCTTTGCCAAAAAAAACCCAGCACCCCCATTTCTCCCAAATCTTCTTGCATCAAAAACGAGTTGCTCTTAGTCGCCGTTGCAAACCGTCGTCGCTGGAAGAGCCGATCAGTCTTCTCGTTTAGGTAAGCACTACCGAGCGACATTCCCTCTGCCGATTCATCCCAACTAATTTCGATTCCTGATTTGGTGCAGTTGTTGGTTTGCAGTTGTTTGGTGCAGCCGCTGTGGGTTTCGTGAAATTTCAGACGTTTTGGGGTTTCGGTTTTGGGGAAATTTAGTTTCTTAACCAGTTCATCGCGATTTTCCGTTTGCTGCAATGTTTTGGAATGGTTTTTTGGGTACTATTTTTAGGTTAATACTAGTATCGCATATGAATTCTTGTTTGAAATGTCTATGTTTCGATTTCCCGTTTTGCTGCAAATGTTTGGGAATGGTTTGGAGATCTTAATACTATTATCAACATAGTTGTTGTTTCAGATGAATGATTTGTGTTATTGTGGTTTGTTTGATCCTTTTGTACGAGAATTCTTGTATTATTAGTGATTGACTCTGTTTTTGTGTTCTATGAAAGGGTTGAAGTGTGCTAGATGAAGTAATAATAGAAATTTGTAGGTTACTATTATTGATTTTCGTAAGCCTGATGAACATCAGAATTGATAAAATTACTATTATTAGATATATAACATTATCGGTTATTTGAAACTAAAAATGAACAATGAACGAAATATCAACTGAAGATGATTATGAACACAAAACATAAAAAATAAATCATTTATTATCGTATTGAAAATCGAGTTGATACTGAGTAAGTAAAAATGAAAGTTTAGAAATAATAGTATTAGCTGGATAATATTATTATCTACATACTGTGTCCTTGCAAAATTTCGAGATTGTCTGCCGATGGTACAATATTCTCAGTCATTTCTGAATGATTTTCGTCGATTGGATCATCGGGTATGAGTTGAGATCAAAACCTTCGCTCCTAGGCTGCTGGTTGGCTTCATCGATTACAACATGAGACTCCATGAGACAAGCAAACAGCCGCAAGCTAGGGTAATGAGAAAAATGACTGAATAATGAAAAAATAGCAGGTAAGATAAAGGTTTCATCTCGGATTTGAGCAGGAATAATATTAGTAATAATTTGGTAACAAAATAAAAGATTGATTACAAAGAATAAGAATAATATCATTATATAAATGCCTTCCCAAATTGACTCAAATATAATTAATGCAATTAATTCACTAATTTCATAATTAATTAGCCCAAGAGATATCCAAAATCTAGGATGGGTGAATCCTAAGGCTGTGAATGGATATTGTTGAGGTGACATAATTTAAATTATGTCACCATCCTTTGGCCCATGAGCGCGGTTCATTTTTTGATGTTATTTTGTTAATTTTGAATTGCATTCGGATATGTAGATGTTTATAATGCATAATTTTGCCTGATGCAGATGGAAAATGAAGAATCCGTTTTCAATGATTCGGAACAGGTACGAGATCTGTCTGTTCATGCTAGTAGCCACAGCTCGGTGTTGGATACAGAACCGATGAAACACGAAGCGACTTACGAGATTGGGTCATGGAAGCTGTTAGGGTCGAGGTTACGAGTTAGAATCAAGGGGTTGTTTTTTCTTCTTCTAGATTTTGTTCCGCTTGTTCTGTTAGGAACATTTTCATCTTTAGGACCAGTTGTTGCAGCTAGTTATTGAGTTTGATGATTCTTGGAACTGGTTGTTCATGAAATCGTTTCTTTTTGAATTAGATTTGGGATTCGGTAACAAGTTGTTCCGGTGGACGATTTAGGAACATAATCGATTTTCAACACGTTCCATTACTTTTAAAAGGAACATAATTTGTTCCGTATAGTTACTAATGGAACATAATCGATTTTCAACACGTTCCATACTTTTAAAATGGGATCACTGTTCCGAAACAATAAAAGAGGAACTGTTCCGAAATGATAAAAGAGGGACTGATTCGAAGCAATTTCCACAAAAAAGTGTTAGAAACTAATCTAAAATAAAAACCACCGGAGATACATAACAAAAACCGCTGAGCATACGGAAAAAGATGAAAAAGTAATTAAAAAAAAAATAATTAGTTTAATCATAAATTAAATAGAGCAAAAAAAGAGCAGAAAATGAATAAAAAATCAGCAATATAAACTACAAATCCGAAAATTAATAAACAATAATTAGAAAATCTGCAATAAATAAAAACATTGAAATTACCCTTATGTCCAATTAATATTGACCTTCAGATCTTTAAGATTAAATCCTATGGCTAGGACAGGTGTCCTCATATGAGGACACTTTAGGGTGTCATAATGGTAGATTTTCCCCATTTAAACGAGCTCTGAATGAGCTAATTATTTGGCAGACAACTAGATCTCGATGTATAATTCAAAACTCATCAAGGGAGCCAGTTCAAATTCTCATCCTAAGACGTCCGTTCGAAGGTGAAAGTTCGTGTTTGAACACCCCCACCCATGTTTTTAGGAAACTCATCAAAATTTGAACGAGCTCCGAATGTGCTAATTTTTGACAGGCAACTAGATCTCGATGTAACAATCATAATTCATAAAAGGAGCCAGTTCAACTTCTCATCCAAAGACGTCCGTTCGGGGCCTCAAAGTTCATGTTTCAACATCCGATCCTTATTATTAGGAAACCTATCAACATTTAAATGTCCTCTGAATGAGCTAATTTTTGGCAGACAACTAAATCTCGATATATAATTCTAAATTCCCAGTGGAAGCCAGTTAAAATTCACATACTAAGACATCCGTTCGAAGGCTCAAAGTTCGTATTTCAACACTCCACCCATGTTTTTTAGGAAACTCATCAAAATTTAAACGAGCTTCGAATAAGCTAATTTTTGGCATCCAATGAGATCTCGTTGTAACATTCAAAATTCCCAATGGAAGCCAGTTAAAATTCACATCCTAAGACATCCGTTCGAAGGCTCAAAGTTCGTATTTCAACACTCCACCCATGTTTTTAGGAAACTCATCAAAATTTAAACGAGCTTCGAATAAGCTAATTTTTGGCATCCAATGAGATCTCGTTGTAACATTCATAATTCATGAAAGGAGCCAGTTCAAATTCTCATCCTAAGACGTCCGTTCGGGGGCTCAAAGTTCGTGTTTCAACACCCACACATGTTTTTAGGAAACTCATCAAAATTTGAACGAGCTCCAAATGCGCTAATTTTTTGGCAGACAAGTAGATCCCGATGTATACTTCAAAAGTCATGAAGGGAGCCAGATCAAATTCTCACCCTAAAATGTCCGTTCCGGGTCTAAAAGTTCGTGTTTCAACACCCCACGCATGTTTTAGGAAACTTATCAAAATTTGAACAAGCTCCGAATGAGCTAATTTTTTGCAAGCAACTAGATCTCGATGTAACATTCATAATTTATAAAAGGAGCAAGTTCAAATTCTCATCCTAAGACGTCCGTTCGGGGGCTCAAAGTTCATGTTTCAACACCCCATCCTTATTTTTGGGAAACTCATCAACATTTAAACGAGTTCTGAAAGAGTTACTTTTTGGCAGAAAAATAGATCATGATGTATACTTCAAAATTCAAGAAGGAAGCCTGTTTAAATTTCTCATCCTAAGACGTCCGTTCGGGGGCTCAAACTTCATTTTTCAACACCCCACCCATATTTTAAGAAACTTATCAAAATTTGAACGAGCTCCGAATGAGCTAATTTTTGGCAGGCAATTATATCTCGGTGTAACATTCATATTTTATAAAAGGAGCCAGTTCAAATTCTCATCCTAAGACGTCCGTTCGGGGACTCAAAGTTCATGTTTCAACACCCATCCTTATTTTTTTGGGAAACTCTTCAACATTTACACGAGCCTTGAATGAGCTAATTTTTTGGCAGACAACTAGATCTCGATGTATAATTCAAAACTCATAAAGGGAGCCAGTTCAAATTCTCATCCTAAGACGTCCGTTTGAAGGCTCAAAGTTCGTGTTTCAACACCCCACCCATGTTTTTAGGAAACTCATCAAAATTTGAACGAGCTCCGAATGTGCTAATTTTTGACAGGCAACTAGATCTCGTTGTAACAATCATAATTCATAAAAGGAGCCAGTTCAACTTCTCATCCTAAGACGTCCGTTCGGGGCATCAAAGTTCATGTTTCAACATCCCATCCTTATTTATTAGGAAACCTATCAACATTTAAATGAACTCTGAATGAGCTAATTTTTGGCAGACAACTAAATCTCAATGTATAATTCAAAATTCCCGACGGAAGCCAGTTAAAATTCTCATCCTAAGACATCCGTTCGAAGGCTCAAAGTTCGTATTTCAACACTCCACCCATGTTTTTAGGAAACTCATCAAAATTTAAACGAGCTTCGAATGAGCTAATTTTTGGCATCCAATGAGATCTCGTTGTAACATTCATAATTCATGCAAGGAGCCAGTTCAAATTCTCATCCTAAGACGTCCGTTCGGGGGCTCAAAATTCGTGTTTCAACACCCACACATGTTTTTAGGAAACTCATCAAAATTTGAACGACCTCCAAATGAGCTAATTTTTTGGCAGACAAGTAGATCCCGATGTATACTTCAAATGTCATGAAGGAGCCAGTTCAAATTCTCACCATAAAACGTCCGTTCGGGTCTAAAAGTTCGTGTTTCAAGACCCCACGCATGTTTTAGGAAACTTATCAAAATTTGAACGAGCTCAGAATGAGCTAATTTTTTGCAAGCAACTAGATCTCGATGTAACATTCATAATTTATAAAAGGAGCAAGCTCAAATTCTCATCCTAAGACGTCCGTTCGGGGGCTCAAAGTTCATGTTTCAACACCCCATCCTTATTTTTGGGAAACTCATCAACATTTAAACGAGCTCTGAATGAGTTACTTTTTAGCAAAAAATAGATCATGATGTATACTTCAAAATTCATGAAGGAAGCCCGTTTAAATTTTCATCCTAAGACGTCCGTTCGGGGGCTCAAACTTCATGTTTCAACACCCCACCCATATTTTTAAGAAACTTATCAATATTTGAACGAGCTCGAATGAGCTAACTTTTGGTAGGCAATTATATCCCGGTGTAACATTCATATTTTATAAAAGGAGCCAGTTCTAATTCTCATCCTAAGACGTCCGTTCGGGGAATCAAAGTTCATGTTTCAACACCCATCCTTATTTTTTTGAGAAACTCTTCAACATTTAAACGAGCTCTGAATGAGCTAATTTTTGGCAGACAACTAGATCTCGATTTATAATTCAAAACTCATGAAAGGAGCCAGTTCAAATTCTCATCCTAAGACGTCTGTTCGGGGGGCTCAAAGTTCGTGTTTCAACACCCACGCATGTTTTTAGGAAACTCATCAAAATTGAACGAGCTCCAAATGCGCTAATTTTTTGGCAGACAAGTAGATCCCGATGTATACTTCAAAAGTCATGAAGGGAGCCAGATCAAATTCTCACCCTAAAAACGTCCGTTCCGGGTCTAAAAGTTCGTGTTTCAACACCCCACGCATGTTTTAGGAAACTTATCAAAATTTGAACGAGCTCCGAATGAGCTAATTTTTTGCAAGCAACTAGATCTCGATGTAACATTCATAATTTATAAAAGGAGCAAGTTCAAATTCTCATCCTAAGACGTCCGTTCGGGGGCTCAAAATTCGTGTTTCAACACCCACACATGTTTTTAGGAAACTCATCAAAATTTGAACGACCTCCAAATGAGCTAATTTTTTGGCAGACAAGTAGATCCCGATGTATACTTCAAATGTCATGAAGGGAGCCAGTTCAAAATTCTCACCATAAAACGTCCGTTCCGGGTCTAAAAGTTCGTGTTTCAAGACCCCACGCATGTTTTAGGAAACTTATCAAAATTTGAACGAGCTCAGAATGAGCTAATTTTTTGCAAGCAACTAGATCTCGATGTAACATTCATAATTTATAAAAGGAGCAAGCTCAAATTCTCATCCTAAGACGTCCGTTCGGGGGCTCAAAGTTCATGTTTCAACACCCATCCTTATTTTTGGGAAACTCATCAACATTTAAACGAGCTCTGAATGAGTTACTTTTTAGCAAAAAATAGATCATGATGTTATACTTCAAAATTCATGAAGGAAGCCCGTTTAAATTCTCATCCTAAGACGTCCGTTCGGGGGCTCAAACTTCGTGTTTCAACACCCACCCATATTTTAAGAAACTTATCAATATTTGAACGAGCTCTGAATGAGCTAACTTTTGGCAGGCAATTATATCCCGGTGTAACATTCATATTATATAAAATGAGCCAGTTCAAATTCTCATCCTAAGACGTCCGTTCGGGGACTCAAACTTCATGTTTCAACACCCATCCTTATTTTTTTGGGAAACTCTTCAACATTTAAACGAGCTCTGAATGAGCTAATTTTTGGCAGACAACTAGATCTCGATTTATAATTCAAAACTCATGAAGGGGAGCTAGTTCAAATTCTCATCCTAAGACGTCCGTTCGAAGGCTCAAAGTTCGTGTTTCAAACACCCCACCCATGTTTTTAGGAAACTTATCAAATTTGAACGAGCTCCGAATTGTGCTAATTTTTGACAGGCAACTAGATCTCGTTGTAACAATCATAATTCATAAAAGGAGCAGTTCAACTTCTCATCCTAAGACGTCCGTTCGGGGCATCAAAGTTCATGTTTCAACATCCCATCCTTACTATTAGGAAACCTATCAACATTTAAATGAGCTCTGAATGAGCTAATTTTGGCAGACAACTAAATCTCAATGTACAATTCAAAATTCCGATGGAAGCCAGTTAAAATTCTCATCCTAAGACATCCGTTCGAAGGGTCAAAGTTCGTATCTCAACACTCCACCCATGTTTTTAGGAAACTCATCAAAATTTAAACGAGCTTCGAATGAGCTAATTTTTGGCATCCAATGAGATCTCGTTGTAACATTCATAATTCATGAAAGGAGCCAGTTCAAATTCTCATCCTAGACGTCCGTTTGGGATCTCAAAGTTCGTGTTTCAACACCCACGAATGTTTTTAGGAAACTCATCAAAATTTGAACGAGCTCCAAATGCGCTAATTTTTTGGCAGACAAGTAGATCCCGATGTATACTTCAAAAGTCATGAAGGGAGCCAGATCAAATTCTCACCCTAAAACGTCCGTTCCGGGTCTAAAAGTTCGTGTTTCAACACCCCACGCATGTTTTAGGAAACTTAACAAAATTTGAACGAGCTCCGAATGAGCTAATTTTTTGCAAGCAACTAGATCTCGATGTAACATTCATAATTTATAAAAGGAGGAAGTTCAAATTCTCATCCTAAGACGTCCGTTCGGGGGCTCAAAGTTCATGTTTCAACACCCCATCCTTGTTTTTGGGAAACTCATCAACATTTAAACGAGCTCTGAATGAGTTACTTTTTGGCAGAAAAAATAGATCATGATGTATACTTCAAAATTCATGAAGGAAGCCTGTTTAAATTCTCATCCTAAGACGTCCGTTCGGGGGCTCAAACTTCATGTTTCAACACCCCACCCATATTTTTAAGAAACTTATCAATATTTGAACGAGCTCCGAATGAGCTAACTTTTGGCAGGCAATTAATCCCGGTGTAACATTCATATTTTATAAAAGGAGCCAGTTCTAATTCTCATCCTAAGACGTCCGTTCGGGGAATCAAAGTTCATGTTTCAACACCCATCCTTATTTTTTTGAGAAACTCTTCAACATTTAAACGAGCTCTGAATGAGCTAATTTTTGGCAGACAACTAGATCTCGATTTATAATTCAAAACTCATGAAAGGAGCCAGTTTCAAATTCTCATCCTAAGACGTCTGTTCGGGGGCTCAAAGTTCGTGTTTCAACACCCACGCATGTTTTTAGGAAACTCATCAAAATTTGAACGAGCTCCAAATGCGCTAATTTTTTGGCAGACAAGTAGATCCCGATGTATACTTCAAAAGTCATGAAGGGAGCCAGATCAAATCTCACCCTAAAACGTCCGTTCCGGGTCTAAAGTTCGTGTTTCAACACCCCACGCATGTTTAGGAAACTTATCAAAATTTGAACGAGCTCCGAATGAGCTAATTTTTTGCAAGCAACTAGATCTCGATGTAACATTCATAATTTATAAAAGGAGCAAGTTCAAATTCTCATCCTAAGACGTCCGTTCGGTGGGCTCAAAGTTCATGTTTCAACACCACATCCTTATGTTTTGGGAAACTCCATCAACATTTAAACGAGCTCTGAATGAGTTTACTTTTTGGCAGAAAAATAGATCATGATGTATACTTCAAAATTCATGAAGGAAGCCTGTTTAAATTCTCATCCTAAGACGTCCGTTCGGGGGCTCAAACTTCATGTTTCAACACCCACCCATATTTTTAAGAAACTTATCAATATTTGAACCAGCTCCGAATGAGCTAACTTTTGGCAGGCAATTATATCCCGGTGTAACATTTCATATTTTATAAAAGGAGCCAGTTCTAATTCTCATCCTAAGACGTCCGTTCGGGGACTCAAAGTTCATGTTTCAACACCCATCCTTATTTTTTGGGAAACTCTTCAACATTTAAACGAGCTCTGAATGAGCTAATTTTTGGCAGACAACTAGATCTCGATTTATAATTCAAAAACTCATAAAGGGAGCCAGTTCAAATTCTCATCCTAAGACGTCCGTTCGAAGGCTCAAAGTTCGTGTTTCAACACCCCACCCATGTTTTTAGAAAACTTATCAAAATTTGAACGAGCTCCGAATGTGCTAATTTTTGACAGGCAACTAGATCTCGTTGTAACAATCATAATTCATAAAGAGAGCCAGTTCAACTTTCTCATCCTAGACGTCCGTTCGGGGCATCAAAGTTCATGTTTCAACATCCCATCCTTACTATTAGGAAACCTATCAACATTTAAATGAGCTCTGAATGAGCTAATTTTTGACAGACAACTAAATCTCAATGTATAATTCAAAATTCCGATGGAAAGCTAGTTAAAATCTCAATCCTAAGACATCCGTCGAAGGCTCAAGTTCGTATCTCAACGCTCCACCCATGTTTTTAGGAAACTCATCAAAATTTTAACGAGCTTCGAATGAGCTAATTATTGGCATCCAATGAGATCTCGTTGTAACATTTATAATTCATGAAAGGAGCCAGTTCAAATTCTCATCTAAGACGTCCGTTTCGGGGGCTCAAAGTTCGTGTTCAACACCCACGCATGTTTTTAGGAAACTCATCAAAATTTGAACGAGCTCCAAATGCGCTAATTTTTTGGCAGACAAGTAGATCCCGATGTATACTTCAAAAGTCATGAAGGGAGCCAGATCAAATTCTCACCCTAAAACGTCCGTTCCGGGTCTAAAAGTTCGTGTTTCAACACCCCACGCATGTTTTAGGAAACTTAACAAAATTTGACGAGCTCCGAATGAGCTAATTTTTTGCAAGCAACTAGATCTCGATGTAACATTCATAATTTATAAAAGGAGGAAGTTCAAATTCTCATCCTAAGACGTCCGTTCGGGGGCTCAAGTTCATGTTTCAACACCCCATCCTGTTTTTGGGGAAACTCATCAACATTTATACGAGCTCTGAATGAGTTACTTTTGGCAGAAAAATAGATCATGATGTATACTTCAAAATTCATGAAGGAAGCTGTTTTAAATTCTCATCCTAAGACGTCCGTTCGGGGGCTCAAACTTCATGTTTCAACACCCCACCATATTTTTAAGAAACTTATCAATATTTGAACGAGCTCCGAATGAGCTAACTTTTGGCAGGCAATTATATCCCGGTGTAACATTCATATTTTATAAAAGGAGCCAGTTCTAATTCTCATCCTAAGACGTCCGTTCGGGGAATCAAAGTTCATGTTTCAACACCCATCCTTATTTTTTTGAGAAACTCTTCAACATTTAAACGAGCTCTGAATGAGCTAATTTTTGGCAGACAACTAGATCTCGATTTATAATTCAAAACTCATGAAAGGAGCCAGTTCAAATTCTCATCCTAAGACGTCTGTTCGGGGGCTCAAAGTTCGTGTTTCAACACCCACGCATGTTTTTAGGAAACTCATCAAAATTTGAACGAGCTCCAAATGCGCTAATTTTTGGCAGACAAGTAGATCCCGATGTATATTCAAAAGTCATGAAGGGAGCCAGATCAAATTCTCACCCTAAAACGTCGTTCCGGGTCTAAAGTTCGTGTTTCAACACCCACGCATGTTTTAGGAAACTTATCAAAATTTGAACGAGCTCCGAATGAGCTAATTTTTTGCAAGCAACTAGATTCTCGATGTAACATTCATAATTTATAAAAAGGAGCAAGTTCAAATTCTCATCCTAAGACGTCCGTTCGGGGGCTCAAAGTTCATGTTTCAACACCACATCCTTATTTTGGGAAACTCATCAACATTTAAACGAGCTCTGAATGAGTTACTTTTGGCAGAAAAATAGATCATGATGTATACTTCAAAATTCATGAAGGAAGCATGTTTAAATTCTCATCCTAGACGTCCGTTCGGGGGGCTCAAACTTCATGTTTCAACACCCCACCCATATTTTTAAGAAACTTATCAATATTTGAACCAGCTCGAATGAGCTAACTTTTGGCAGGCAATTATATCCCGGTGTAACATTCATATTTTATAAAGGAGCCAGTTCTAATTCTCATCCTAAGACGTCCGTTCGGGACTCAAAGTTCATGTTTCAACCCCATCCTTATTTTTTGGGAAACTCTTCAACATTTAAACGAGCTCTGAATGAGCTAATTTTTGGCAGACAACTAGATCTCGATTTATAATTCAAACTCATAAAGGGAGCCAGTTCAAATTCTCATCCTAAGACGTCCGTTCGAAGGCTCAAAGTTCGTGTTTCGACACCCCACCCATGTTTTTAGGAAACTTATCAAAATTTGAACGAGCTCCGAATGTGCTAATTTTTGACAGGCAACTAGATCTCGTTGTAACAATCAATAATTCATAAAAGGAGCCAGTTCAACTTCTCATCCTAAGACGTCCGTTGGGGCATCAAAGTTCATGTTTCAACATCCATCCTTACTATTAGGAAACCTATCAACATTTAAATGAGCTCTGAATGAGCTAATTTTTGACAGACACTAAATCTCAATGTTATATTCAAATTCCCGATGGAAGCTAGTTAAAATTCTCATCCTAATACATCCGTTCGAAGGCTCAAAGTTCGTATCTCAACACTCCACCATGTTTTTAGGAAACTCATCAAAATTTAAACGAGCTTCGAATGAGCTAATTATTGGCATCCAATGAGATCTCGTTGTAACATTTATAATTCATGAAAGGAGCCAGTTCAAATTCTCATCCTAAGACGTCCGTTCGGGGCTCAAAGTTCGTGTTTCAACACCCACGCATGTTTTTAGGAAACTCATCAAAATTTGAACGAGCTCCAAATGCGCTAATTTTTTGGCAGACAAGTAGATCCCGATGTATACTTCAAAAGTCATGAAGGGAGCCAGATCAAATTCTCACCCTAAAACGTCCGTTCCGGGTCTAAAAGTTCGTGTTTCAACACCCCACGCATGTTTTAGGAAACTTATCAAAATTTGAACGAGCTCCGAATGAGCTAATTTTTTGCAAGCAACTAGATCTCGATGTAACATTCATAATTTATAAAAGGAGCAAGTTCAAATTCTCATCCTAAGACGTCCGTTCGGGGGCTCAAAGTTCATGTTTCAACACCCCATCCTTATTTTTGGGAAATCATCAACATTTAAACGAGCTCTGAATGAGTTACTTTTTGGCAGAAAATAGATCATGATGTATACTTCAAAATTCATGAAGGAAGCCTGTTTAAATTCTCACCCTAAGACGTCCGTTCGGGGGCTCAAACTTCATGTTTCAACACCCCACCCATATTTTTAAGAACTTATCAATATTTGAACGAGCTCCGAATGAGCTAACTTTTGGCAGGCAATTATATCCGGTGTAACATTCATATTTTATAAAAGGAGCCAGTTCTAATTCTCATCCTAAGACGTCCGTTCGGGGACTCAAAGTTCATGTTTCAACACCCATCCTTATTTTTTGGGAAACTCTTCAACATTTAAAGAGCTCTGAATGAGCTAATTTTTGGCAGACAACTAGATCTCGATGTATACTTCAAAACTCATGAAGGGAGCCAGTTCAAATTCTCATCCTAAGACGTCCGTTCGAAGGCTCAAAGTTCGTGTTTCAACACCCCACCCATGTTTTTAGGAAACTGATCAAAATTTGAACGAGCTCCGAATGTGCTAATTTTCGACAGGCAACTAGATCTCGTTGTTAACAATCATAATTCATAAAAGGAGCCAGTTCAACTTCTACATCCTAAGACGTCCGTTCGGGGCATCAAAATTTCATGTTTCAACATCCCATTCTTATTATTAGGAAACCTATCAATATTTAAACGAGCTCTGAATGAGCTAATTTTTGGCAGACAACTAAATCTCGATGTATAATTCAAAAATTCCTGTATGGAAGCCAGTTCAAATTCTCATCTAAGACATCCGTTAGAAGGCTCAAAGTTCGTGTTTCAACACTCCACCCATGTTTTTAGGAAACTCATCAAAATTTAAACGAGCTTCGAATGAGCTAATTTTTGGCATCCAATGAGATCTCGTTGTAACATTCATAATTTATGAAAGGAGCCAGTTCAAATTCTCAATCCTAAGACGTCGTTCGGGGGCTCAAAGTTCGTGTTTCAACACCCACACATGTTTTTTAGGAAACTCATCAAAATTTGAACGAGCTCCAAATGAGCTAATTTTTGGCAGACAAGTAGATCCCGATGTATACTTCAAAATTCATGAAGGGAGCCAGTTCAAATTCTCACCTAAAACGTCCGTTCCGGGTCTAAAAGTTCGTGTTTCAACAACCCACGCATGTTTTAGGAAACTTATCAAATTTGAATGTGCTCCGAATGAGCTAATTTTTTCAAGCAACTAGATCTCGATGTAACATTCATAATTTATAAAAGGAGCAAGTTCAAATTCTCATCCTAAAGATGTCCGTTCAGGGGCTCAAAGTTCATGTTTCAACACCCCATCCTTATTTTGGGAAACTCTATCAACATTTAAACGAGCTCTAAATGAGTTACTTTTTGGCAGAAAAATAGATCATGATGTATGCTTCAAAATTCATGAAGGAAGCCTGTTTAAATTCTCATCCTAAGACCGTCCGTTCGGGGGCTCAAACTTCATGTTTCAACACCCACCCATATTTTTAAGAAACTTATCAAAATTTGAACGAGCTCCGAATGAGCTAATTTTGGCAGGCAATTATCTATCTCGGTGTAACATTCATATTTATAAAAGGAGCCAGTTCAAATTTTATCCTAAGACGTCGTTCGGGGGCTCAAAGTTCGTGTTTCAACACCCACACATGTTTTTAGGAAAACTCATCAAAATTTGAACGAGCTCCAAATGAGCTAATTTTTTGGCAGACAAGTAGATCCCGATGTATACTTCAAAAATTCATGAAGGGAGCCAGATCAAATTCTCACCCTAAAACGTCCGTTCGGGTCTAAAAGTTGTGTTTCAACACCCCACGCATGTTTTAGGAAACTTATCAAAATTTGAACGAGCTCCGAATGAGCTAATTTTTTGCAAGCAACTAGATCTCGATGTAACATTCATAATTTATAAAAGGAGCAAGTTCAAATTCTCATCCTAAGACGTCGTTCGGGGGCTCAAAAGTTCATGTTTCAACACCCCATCCTTATTTTTTGGAAAATCATCAACATTAAACGAGCTCTAAATGAGTTACTTTTGGCAGAAAAATAGATCATGATGTATGCTTCAAATTCATGAAGGAAGCCTGTTTAAATTCTCATCCTAAGACGTCGTTCGGGGCTAAAAACTCATGTTTCAACACCCCACCCATATTTTAAGAAACTTATCAAAATTTGAACGAGCTCCGAATGAGCTAATTTTTGGCAGGCAATTATATCTCGGTGTAAACATTCTATTTTATAAAAGGAGCCAGTTCAAATTCTCATCCTAAGACGTCCGTTTGGGGACTCAAAGTTCATGTTTCAACACCCATCCTATTTTTGGGAAACTCTTCAACATTTAAACGAGCTCTGAATGAGCTAATTTTTGGCAGACAACTAGCTCTCGATGTATACTTCAAAACTCATGAGGGAGCCAGTTCAAATTCTCATCCTAAGACGTCCGTTCGAAGGCTCAAAGTTCTTGTTTCAACACCCCACCCATGTTTTTAAGAAACTCATCAAAAAATTTGAACGAGCTCCGAATGTGCTAATTTTTGACAAGCAACTAGATCTCGTTGTGACAATCATAATTCATAAAGGAGCAGTTCAACTTCTCATCCTAAGACGTTCGTTCGGGCATCAAATATCATGTTTCAACATCCATCCTTATTGTTAGGAAACCTATCAACATTTAAACGAGCTCTGAATGAGCTAATTTTTGGCAGACAACTAAATCTCGATGTATAATTCAAATTTCCCGATGGAAGCCATTAAAATTCTCATCCTAAGACATCCGTTCGAAGGCTCAAAGTTCGTATTTCAACACTCCACCCATGTTTTTAGGAAACTCATCAAAATTTAAACGAGCTTCGAAGAGCTAATTTTGACATCCAATGAGATCTCGTTGTAACATCCATAATTCATGAAAGGAGCCAGTTCAAATTCTCATCCTAAGACGTCCGTACGGGGGCTCAAAGTTCGTGTTTCAACACCCACACATGTTTTAGGAAACTCATCAAAATTTGAACGAGCACCAAATGAGCTAATTTTTTGGCAGACAAGTAGATCCCGATGTATACTATCAAAATTCATGAAGGGAGCCAGTTCAAATTCTCATCCTAAAACGTCCGTTCCGGGTCTAAAAGTTCGTGTTTCAACACCCCACGCATGTTTTAGGAAACTTATCAAATTGAACGAGCTCCGAATGAGCTAATTTTTTGCAAGAAACTAGATCTCGATGTAACATTCAATAATTTATAAAAGGAGCAAGTTCAAATTCTCATCCTAAGATTTCGTTCGGGGGCTCAAAGTTCATGTTTCAACATCCCATCCTTATTTTTGGGAAACTCATCAACATTTAACGAGCTCTGAATGAGTTACTTTTTGGCAGAAAAATAGATCATGATGTATACTTTAAAATTCATGAAGGAAGCCAGTTAAATTCTCATCCTAAGACGTCCGTTCGGGGGCTCAAACTTCATGTTTCAACACCCACCCATATTTTAAGAAACTTATCAAAATTTGAACGAGCTCCGAATGAGCTAATTTTTGGCAGGCAATTATATCTCAGTGTAACATTCATATTTTTTAAAGGAGCCAAGTTCAATTTTCATCCTAAGACATCCGTTCGGGGGCTCAAAGTCGGTTTCAACACCACACATGTTTTTCGGAAACTCATCAAAATTTGAACGAGCTCCAAATGAGCTAATATTTTGGCAGACAAGTAGATCCCGATGTATAACTTCAAAAGTCATGAAGGGAGCCAGTTCAAATTCTCACCCTAAAACGTCCGTTCGGGTCTAAAGTTCGTGTTTCAACACCCCATGCATGTTTTACGAAACTTATCAAAATTTGAACGAGCTCCGAATGAGCATAATATTTTTGCAAGAAACTAGATCTCGATGTAACATTCATAATTTATAAACGGAGCAAGTTCAAAATTCTCAACCTAAGACGTCGTCGGGGCTCAAAGTTCATGTTTCAACACCCCATCCTTATTTTGGGAAACTCATCAACATTTAAACGAGCTCTGAAATGAGTTTACTTTTGGAAGAAAAATAAATCATGATGTATACTTCAAAAATTCATGAAGGAAGCCAGTTTAAATTCTCATCTAGACGTCCGTTCGGGGGCTCAAACTTCATGTTCAACACCCCACCCAATATTTTTAAGAAACTTATCAAAATTTGAACGAGCTCCGAATGAGCTAATTTTTGGCAGGCAATTATATCTCGGTGTAACATTCATATTTTATAAATGGAGCCAGTTCAATTCTCATCTAAGAGTCCGTTCGGGGACTCAAAGTTCATGTTTCAACACCATCCTTAAATTTTTGGGAAATCTTCAACATTTAACGAGCTCTGAATGAGCTAATTTTTGGCAGACAACTAGATCTCGATGTATACTTAAAAACTCATGAAGGGAGCCAGTCAAATTTCATCCAAAGACGTCCGTTCGAAGGATCAAAGTTCATGTTTCAACACCCCACCCATGTTTTTATGAAACACATCAAATTTGAACGACCTCCGAATGTGCTAATTTTTGACAGACAACTTGATCTCTTTGTAACTATCATAATTCATAAAAGGAGCCAGTTCAACTTCTCATCTTAAGATGTCCGTTGGGGGGCCCAAAGTTCATGTTTCAACACCCATCCTTATTTTGGGAAACTCATCAACATTTAAACGAGCTCTGAATAGTTAATTTTGGAAGAAAAAATAGATCATGATGTATACTTCAAAATTCATGAAGGAAGCCAGTTTAAATTCTCATCCTAAGACGCCCGTTCGGGGGCTCAAACTTCATGTTTCAACACCCACCCATATTTTTAAGAAACTTATCAAAATTTGAACGAGCTCCGAATGATCTAATTTTTGGCAGGAAAATAATATCGGGTAACATTCATATTTTATAAAAGGAGCCAGTTCAAATCTCATCTAGACGTCCGTTCGGGGACTCAAAGATCATTTTTCCCAACAACCCACCCTTATTTTTTGGGAAACTCTTCAACATTTAAACGAGATTGATGAGCTAATTTTTGGCAGACAATAGATCCGATGTATACTCAAAATTCATGAATGGGAGCCAGTTCAAATTCTCATCCTAAAACGTTGTTCCCGGGTCTAAAAGTTCGTGTTTCAACCCCCCACACATGTTTTTAGAAACTTATCAAAATTTGAACGAGCTCCGAAATGAGTTAATTTTTTGGCAAGGAACTAGATCTCGATGTAAATTCATAATTTATAAAAAGAGCAATTTCAAATTTCATGCTAAGAGTCCGTTGGGGGAACTCAAAGTTCATGTTTCAACACCCCATCCTTGTTTTTGGGAAACTCATCCATTTAAACGAGCTCTGAATGAGTTACTATTGGCAGAAAAAATAGTTCATGATGTATACTTCAAAATTCATGAAGGAAGCCAGTTTAAATTCTATCCTAAGACGTCCGTTCGGGGGCTCAAACTTATGTTTCAACACCCCACCATATTTTTAAGAAATTATCAAAATTGAACGAGCTCCGAATGAGTGATGACACTCGATTTGACGTGATTTCACCCTCATTTAAGCGACATTTCTTTGCTTAAGACATGGTTTTTAGGGTTAGAATGACGAATATTCAATCAATAGCCCTATCTCGTGCCATTAAGTGTTACCTTGGCCCTTTTCGGGTCTATTTGATGGTTTTCTAGTGTTTTGCGTAAAGCACAGGTTTTTGCCGTAAAAATAAAGTAGCCAGGACGTGTCTAAGGATAGGAATATCGGGGAACTGAACCAGAATCGATCGAAGGAACCAATCAAAGTCCAACCAAAATCCTGCCCGATTAAAAAGGGACACTTTCGCCGAAAATGTCCTATGGAATTTCGGCGAAAATATTTGTGCATTCAGACTGGTGCCAAGACAAAGGAGATTTCGCCGAAACTAAGTATATGTTTTGGCGAAAACTTAGTGCAAACCAGCTGATGTCAAGTGAAAAAAGTTTTTGCCGAAAACTTTGAGTTTTCGGACCGAAAAGGATGAACAGAAGGATCAGTCGGCGGACGTATTCACACAAAGGTTTTCGCCGAAAATACCCTATGGTTTCGGCGAAAATACCATCTCAGCCCGGCCCAACTAGGGTTAAGTATTTAAACTTAACCCGGCGGCCAATATAGGATATACAATCATAAATTCGAAAAAGACAACTTTTCGAGATCAGATTTCTCTGAAGTTATGGAGCGAAGAGTTGGGAGTTCGAAGAGCCGGATAGAGGGTCGTGACGCCATCCCTTCCATCTCGGAGAACCGGAGCTGGGAGTGTAACTTACCGAAGATCGGAGTCTGTCAGAGTCGCGAATTAGGTTTTTCAGATCCCTTTTTGTTCTTCCCTTTTAATGATGAACTCTTTCTTTTTCTTTGTTTCTTTTGTAATGATCATAAGTAGCTAAACTTTAGGGCTTAGACTAGATGAACCCTAAGGACCCAGGGCTTTTTAAAACGGTCATGGATCGGCGGTGATTAGATTCGAAATTCAATCAGTTCTTTTTCATGTTTGATTCGTTCTTCATTGTTCATGTTTCTTGTCTGGATGATCACCTAGATTAGATTCTTGTTAAGCTAAGGATAGAAGCGAACGCTCGCCTTACTTTAGAACATCGAATTGAACAATTAACCTTATAATTGGAGTGTGCCTTTCGTAGGAACCGGTTAGGGTTAATCCACTGCAAGAGTAACTCATTAATCACTAGTAATTACGCCAGTTAGCTAAGTCGTTGCGAGAGGCGACCGTACCCGGGCGGCTAGTTAATCTTGGTAGTTAGAACGGATAGAGCGAACGTACGCCGGTCTTAAACCCAAGGGTAAGGGGTTATGGTGGTGTTTAGTAATTGATTGAATAAGAATCGAAATCCGTGATTGTTGATTGCCAATGCTCTGGGGAACGAAGGGGATTCAAAGTCTAAGTTCGTCTGCCATTCTTGTTTCCAAACCCTAATTCTCAATGCTTAGCTTAATTGTTTTAATTTTCCTGCATTCCTTAGAATTAGAAGTCGTGGAACTCACACACGCACAACGTGTTTCCATTTAGTAATTTGTTAGTTCTGAAGTAGCCAATCATTGAAGGCCCGTGGAATACGATCTATCCTAGCTCTTGAGCTTGATTGTTAGTTGATAGAACCAGCTCATCACAACGACGGTTCTCATCAAATTGGCGCCATTGCGGGGACTTCTTTTGATTGTTGAAAGAAGATCTGGCAATTTATTTTCTATTTTCATCTTTCATTTTTCCATCCATTTCGATTTAACACTGGTTTTGTTTGTCTTTTTATCTGTAGGTTTACAGGTGTATGCTCCACCGTCATGGATCGCTCTCAGACGAACAGGCTAAGATTGCAGGGGAATCCAGGCAGTTCTGCTACACCTCTACGATCACAGATTCTGAAGGAAGGCAAAATCCAATCCATTCATCACTCCGATCAAGATCGAGGAACCGAAGGAGAGTTCCTCTCTCCGTCTTCACCACACTCTTATCCGCTTCATAACTGGAGTCACTTTCACCGCCTCCATCTCCCACCATGACCAATAGATTACCACAAAATGGCGATCAACCCCCGCCACCCCCACCTGCACAGAAGAGTCTAGCAGACAAATAACAAGCCAAGCGCGACTAGCGTCGATCTGCCATTGCTTTCCCGCGCATTGAAGGAGATCCTGACTATGAGATCAAAATTCCATTCTTGCCCATGAACTCTAGGGATTTACAGTTTGAAGGCAGGCCCCTAGACAATCCGTGCATTCATCTTGAGACTTCCTTGATCTCTGCAGTACTTTTAAAAACGGAAAACCTCGACAAAAACACTCTTTAGTCTGAGAGCTTTCCCGTTCTCTTTGAAAGGCGCTGCATAAGAGGTGGTTACTGGCAAACCACCTGGCTACTACACTAACTGGGATACTCTGGCTCAGGATTTGTTGAAGCATACTTCCCTCCGGCCAGAACGACCGCCATAAAGGGGACAACATCCCCAAATTCTCCAGAAAGAAGGAGAAAGTTTAATGATACTTGGAATCGTTCCAAGAACTTCTTACACCTGCCTCATCATGGATTCGAGCAGAGGAGTTAGCTGAAATCTTCTCTCGAGGACTTAGAGAAGAATTGCCAAATGGGTCCAATCTCTAGCTAAAGGGGGAAATTGCACTACACTCACCCCTGAAGCTGCTCTTTGCACTTCGCAAATTGTGCCTCCAAGTCAAGGAACTGGGAGCGACAATATGAAGGGTCGAGGAGCAAGCTAGATTTCGATAGCAGCTATCAAGGCAGAGGTAGAGAAGCATTTGAAGAAGTCTACCACACCAATCAAGCCACCGGCAGCTTCTGTCTATGTTGTCGATTGCGAGTGGTGTGGAGCTTGCGCACAAAACGGAGGCCGTTGTCAGAATTTTGGTAACAGCAGAAATCTGGTTTTGCCGAAGAGGTAAATTTCATTCAACAAGGCTTCGTCAATAATCAGAACGGTTATGCTGGTTACCGTAACTTCAGACAGCAAGGGACCTATCAAGACAGACCCCCCTACAATGCTGGCGCCAATCATAACCAGAACCGAACAACCGCCCGGCTGTTCCAGCTCAGGATCAGAAGCCTAATCACCCGCCGGCAGGTGTCTCCCAGCCGCCGCATCGCAATCCGGGTAACTATGGAACTGCTCCTGGCAATCGCCAGAACCAATACTTCAATAATACCTATCCAGGATAGCAGCAGCAAAGAGAGAACAATGTCAGTGACCTGGATAAGAAGCTCAACCAGATTATCACCAGACTCGATGATCACGACAGTCAGTTCAAGGCTCAAGCTCTTCTCAATCAAGAACAAATAGCATCTGGACAAGGGATTGAGCAAGTCGTGAACAACATCTCGAGCATGCTAGCATCTGGTCGACCATTTGGCCAGCTTCCAAGCCAGACAGAGCCAAACCCGAGAAAAGAACGGCTAAATGGTAACTGCTCGAAAACTTCCGAACTTAATTGCTGATGCTTTTTCTGTTTTACGCAGGATCGCTTAAACGCCGGAAGAAGAAGAAGAAGAGGAGCGGGAACCAGCGCCTAAGGATGAATCCTCCCTTGCACCATACGTCGTGAAGCCTCCTTTTCCTAGAGCATTGCTGCCAAACGCAAGGATCGAGACTGGCATGAAGGGGAACAAGGAAGGATACCCTGACATTCGTGCTAAGAAACCCGTTTCTCCATATCCAGCTAAGTTATCTGATCCTGGTTTTTTTACTTTACCCTTGGTCATCAATGATGTGAAATTGAACGTTGCTTAGTTGACCTAGGAGCATCTGTAAATGTCATGCCTGTGAGCTTGTTTAAAAAGTTAAACCTAGGAGAACTTGAACCACCTAGTATGCAACTTGTCTTTACTGATAGATCGCTTAAAACCCCTAAGGGAGAAATCAAAGATGTTGTTACAAAATGTGGTTCGTTCACATTTCTAGCTGACTATGTGATTATGGATACCGGTACAGAAGATTCAACCATTCTTATAGGTCGACCGTTCATGGCTACTACTGGAATGAATATTAATGTTCCTAATGGTTCTTTGACTTTAAGAATTGGTAAAGAAAAACAAAACGTTTCCGTCTTAAAGATGACATGAAAATGACTTTAGGAATGAAGAATCTCACTGCCTTGCTGTTGAAACTGTGGAGTTGACTCCGGTCAACTCCGTTACTAATGCTTCTTCCAGTGTCTCTAGATCAGTTGTTGCTGCAGGTATTAAGAGGTTATTAAGGAAGAAGCCAGAAGCCTCGGTTCAGAAGCCACAAAAGAAGAAGGAACTGCAGCCTCTTCGAAACCGCCACGCAAGGAATCTGGTAGATCGAGGAGGAAGAATCACAAGGAGAAGCAAGCTCAATGGTCTGGAGACCAAAAATTCCGCCGTCTTCCACCAAGCCAGCTGCACCACCAATTCATTACGAGAAACCGGGTCGGAACAAGTATGGAGGGAAAGCTGAAAGCATCTCCAAGGAAGTACTAACGATCACCGATCCTGGTGATACCAAAAGCCGAAGCTGAAGTTAAGAAGAAGCCGACAGTCCTCATTCTTCCATCGTCATATCAAGAAGGATGATCTCTCTAGAGAGCTTTTCGGGACATTCAAGTTCATTGATCATCTTCCGACGGACGTACCAAGCTTTGCATGCAAACGGGAAGAAATTCACGTTTACCGGAGAAGTCCCGAAGCTGTACTTCATGAACTCCGACGCGAGTGTGAAGGAGAATCTTGTTGGGATGTCCCATACCGTCCAGGTATCGTCCAGCTCAAGGCGTTAATAAAAGCGCTTCGTGGGAGGCAACCCACGGCTGGGTCAGTTTTGTTTTGTTTCAACCTTGGTATTTTAGAGTGGTTCGGGAGAGCCAAAAGTGTCAAATTTGTTTTGAGTTATTTTTTCGTGTGTAGTATGTGTGTCATAGAGTCAGTAGCAAGTTGATTGAGGTCGTTCAGATTTTTCTGGATTAACGGTGATTTTCTGAAGTTGGCCTGATTTGCGAAAATATTTTAAACCGAACACTTCAAAAATTTCGGCGAAACTACCAGTGTTTTCGGCGAAACCGATTTTCAAACTTCGAACCTGTTTCTCTGTTTCTCTTTTTCGGTTCGAAAACTTTATGATTTCGGCCAAACCACTTCAACCAAGATTTTCGGCGAAACCAAGCTTAAATTTTCGGCGAAACCGCCAGTTCAAATCAGCCAATTCTTGTTAACTGTAGTTTCGGCGAAACCACTGCCTATTTTCGCCGAAACTGATTTGAAAATTTTGCCTAATTATCCTTTAAAATTTGGACCAACTCCTCTCTCACCTTATCTCACTTTCGCTCATATCACCGAAACCCCCCTTGTCTGTTTAAAAATCGCCGTCGACCCTCCACTAAAACCACGCCGTCGCCGCGTTTTCACCCGCCGCCGTCGCCGACCGCCGCCGCCACTCCCCCTCCTCATTCGATCCCACCAAAGCCCTAGAACAACCAAATCGGAGCTTTGGCAGCTCCAGTTCACACGAAAACCTTAGTTTTCAAACGTTTTTCACCGATTCCTCCCAACCCGTTCAGTTTTTGCTTCCATGGCTTCAAGGTAACATGCATAACTTTTCAATACGAATCTTTTGACATATGGATTGCTGAATTCGTCGGGGGTTGACTTTCGGTTGACTTTTCGGTTTACTCGTTTTGCATGCCGACTGTTTTGTGGAACTAGGATTGACTGAACTTATAGAACGGTCTAGGATGCTTAGGGAGTTCCGTGCTTAATTACCATATCCTTTGGTCATGTGTTGCTATGCATACGATTGATTCGTTGTTTTGTTGACTTGTGAGATATATCGGTTTGCCGTTGACTTGTTATTGATCGTTTGGCTGTCATCAATGTTTATTCTTGTTCATATTATCGTGCCACCATTTGAAATCGTATGATGCCGTCAATTTCAAGTTGTGATAGTCTTGCCATGATTAGGGTTCAATATGACTTAATGTTGACTTTCTAAAAATGTTGGTTTGAATTTTTGAACTCTGATTGCGCTTCCTGATTATAGTTGTTCTTAAGACATGTGCTCTATTGTCTGGGGTGGTTTAAAGGGCTGTTTGGGGTGGTTTAAAGGAGCTGTTTTGGGTGATTTAAAGTGCTGTTTGGGGTGGTTTAAAGGAGCTGTTTCTAGGTTGTCTAGGGATGATTATATGGCTGAATTTCTGGGTTATTTTGATGATTAATATGGCTGTTTGGGGCGGTTTAAAGGGTTGTTTGGGGTGGTTTAAAGGAGCTGTTTTGGGTGGTTTAAAGTGCTGTTTTCATGACTTAATATGGCTGAGTTTTGAGTTAAGTGGTTAAGTTGTGAATGTTTATTAGAATTTGTTGTTCTTAACTTGGCAACATGTAGAACTTATCAACCTACAAGAAGTGAAGTCTTCTAATATAACGTCTAAAAGGTTGTGACTTGTTATTCTAGCCGTACCCAATAAACTAGGTGTTTTATATCATGTTTCACATAAGTAGAAAATTGACTAATCCACGCAAACCATACATCAAGGAAACCTTTTTTCTATTTGTTGTTTGAAACATGATTAGGGATAAATATATGATCAAATGAAATATGGAGACGTGGAATGAGGGATGAACGTATTGATTATAAAGTTAACATGGTTGAGAATGCTTACCTTGTTAGTATATTACTGCTTGGCTATGCACTTCCCGCTTTTGGCTTTTGTTCTCTTGCCTCGAACTTGGTTCTTAGTTACTTTCTTTGGATTTGTTATCTACCCTTTTACTAGTTTTGAACTAAGTTTGGCTTTGATTGTGTTTGTGCAGTTGCAGTAATCTTGGAGGGAAAGTGAGGTGTTTGTGCCAAAAATAGGCTTTGGAGGACTTCAAGATTCAGTAGTCTTTTTTCTTCTTTTTTTTCCCCTTTTCTGTAACTAAACCTCTCCATTTTATAGCCCTAAGATTTGGGATCAGCCCATAAATATGATGTAAGAAAGAATGATGACTAGCCTACAATCACACATTCCAATGTGTGAATAGTTGGGCTAAAATAGTAGGTTTACTGTTTTGGATAGGAGCTTGGGTCATTCTGTAATTATCTGGTTGATTGGCTGGTCTGGCCGATTTAACCAATTGGTTTGAGTTGTTTTATCCACTGATTGGCCGAATTACCAAAGTTGGGTCGAGTTGACTCTTTTGACCAAACCGAATTGGGCTGAATTGACCTCCTTATACCAAAATCGAATTGGGCCGAACTGAATATTTAACTGATCCAAGATAAGCTGAGTTTACTTCTTTTGATCAAGTCAAATTGGACCGAATTGACTTTCATATACTGAACCAAATTGGGCCGGACTAAATGCTTAATTAAACCAAATTAGGCTGGGTTGACTGGTTCGGACCGAGTTGGTGTGGCCTGACCGATTTGATTTTGCTCAATACATGGGTCTGAGCCCATTTTACTTTGGTTATTGAACACATAGTCTTTTATCAATGGATCGGGCTTGATCTTATTTAGGAATTTTGAATTTCGATCACTCCACACGTACAAAAGAGATAGAAACCCTAACTTTGAGTGACCAACTTCGTTGCCGGTGATAGCTGCTGGTGGAACATTTGTTGATAATGATTGGGTCTCGACATTCTTCTTTCAGGGATGTAAAACGGTGAGAAACAATAGTCAACAAGTGATTTTCCCCAAAGAAACTTATTGGGGGTAAAAGCGGGGACCCGGAAAAAACAGTTACCAGGGGGATTCAACAGTAACCTTTAAAACAATATGGAAAGGGGGAATAGAAAAAGGGGAAACCTGAGAAATTCAAATTTAAATACATTTAAAATTTCCCTTCCCCTTTTCGGTAGAAAAAACGAAAAAAAATCAAACCCTAAAAAGTAGAGATCCCAAAAAAGAAAAAAAATCCCTTTTATGTTTAACTTTACCGAATCCGCTCAGTTTTTGGGGGACGGGATGCGTAGGAGTTGTCCTTTTTTTATTCCCCCCCAACCCTTAAACGCTAAGCTTCCCTTTCACCCATTCACCCCCTAACTATTCCCCTATATATAGATGAATATTCCCATCCCCCCAAACCCCACTTGAATTTAAACCCAATTCTCCGTTAATTACATATCCCCAAAATGAACCTTTCAAACGTCGCCCCCTCCCCCGTTTTAAATTATGAACGCCCTCCGAAAAAAAATCATCGCCCGCCCTCTTCTTCCCCTTTCCCCAGGAATCTTAGATTGGCTCTGTTTCCCCCAAAATTTTTGGCCCGCTTCTATCTTGACATCGTATGTGAAAATTTCCCAAACCCTTTTTAAAGATATTGCCCGCTTGGGCCCTAATCCCTCACAGATTTGTTTTTGGGTTTTGGGTTTTGAGATTTGAATAAGATTCCTCTAAAAATAAAACTGCACCCCTTTTCCCCCCAAAAACGGTCTCCCCCTTAAGGGTTTTAACAAAATTCCCACATAGCTATAAATCCCCCGTGTTTGTCGATGTGGGATTTCCCTGGGGGGTAAGTATGGGGCGCTTTTTCCCCGGGTACGCGGGGAGGCGACAGGGTGTGGAGGAGGGGGGGGGGGGGGGTTTTTGGGTTTGCAAGTTGAGAAAAATTTTTTTTGTTAAAATTTTTTTTTTTTTGGGGGAAAAGCCTTATTTTTTTCTATATATATATTTTTTTAGATGAAAATTTTTTTTTTAAATTTTGCCCCTTCAAACCGTTCCTTAATCACGGTTCTAAGTGATGTTTGATATAAGGGGAAAAAAGGGGTATTTGATGTAAAAGACCCCCCAAAAACCTTTTTGGGTTTTTTTGAAGAGGTGGAATCTTTTAATTATTTTGGGTTTAAAAAAAAAAAAAACCCCCTTTTTTGGGGTTTAAACAAAAAAGTTTTAAAAATGTTTTGGAACATGTTCTAGTAGGTTTTGGTTTGGGGGATTTTGTGGCCCCAAAAATTGGGGGTTTTTTTTGTATTTCCCCCAGTTCCCCCGGGGGTCAATATGTGGTTCTTTGGGGTTTAGGCAAAAAAGTTGGGGTGTTCGGGGGGAATTTTTACCTTGAAAAAGGGGACGGAAAAGGGTTTTGTATTTAGGAGGAATTTTGGGATAATGTAGGGAGAATGGGGTTTCAGAGAAAAAAAGGGGGGGGAGCCTTTTTGTGTGGGGGGAAAATACCCCTTTAAAAATTCAGGGGAAGCTTTTTTAGTATCAGGGTAAAGGGCCAATTTCGTGTCCTTTTGAATGGGGGCCCCCTTATTTATGGTCCCCTTTTGGCTGGCAGGGGCCCCGGGTCCCCCCCCTTTTGGGGGGGGAAAGGTTTACTGTCAACAGAATGGGGGGGGGGCCCCCCTGTAGATGCGGGCAGGCGATCCTTTGGTGAGGCGGAAGGGGGACCCCCCCGGAGTGACGGAAAACCCCCGACCGGTTGGGTTTGAGGGCGAATTTAATTGGGGTCAATTTTCCCCCCCCGTATGGTTTGAGGGTAAGGGGTCGAGGGGATACTATGGGGAAATGTTCGAAGCCCCGGAGTGATGGAACCCTCTTCATTTTTGTGCGGGGGGTACAAAAAAAGGCCCCTCAATTGCCCCCGTTTTGGTCTCGAGGCCCTAAGAGGGTTGAGGGATATTTTTGGAATGCTTGAAGCCTTTTAGTGAAAGGGCCCCCCTGGCCCTGGGGGGGGGGCGGGGTTCTAATTTTTGCGATGTTTACCCCGGGGGTGAAAGGGTGGAGTCTTCTTTTGAGGTTTAAAATGCAAGTCTCATTTTTGCACGCTTTTTTCCTTTGGTAGGCTATTTGCTATTCGCCCCCGCCCGGGGGCAGTGGCTGATTTTATTCGGCGGTTTCGCCCTTAAAGTATCAGTATAAATAGGGTTCCCCCCCCCTTTCGGGGACCTTTAGTTGTCAAACGAAATTTTTGGAGTTCCCCCTTCCCCTTTCCCAAATTTTTTTGAGTTGTTGGGCCTTCGAGGCCATACATCACCTTTCTTTCTTTCTCCCGGGATCCCCTGTCCTCTTCGGGAAAATTTGGGGGGCGGTTAGCGGCTTGGAGAGAGTAGGTGGGCGTTGTTTTTGCCCTGATGGATTCCCCTTGGGTTTTAAAATTGAGGGCGAATTTTGGTTGGGTCGTTGTACGGGGCCAGAGTTTCCCCCGGAAACCCCGTACCCCGTGAGCGGTTGGGCCAAAATGGGGAGTCGGGGAAAAATTTTTAGATGGGGTACTCCCTGGTTTTGGGCCTTTTTGGGCCCCGCAATGAGCGCCCCCAACCCCCGCATTGTTTGGGTTTGTGGGGCCTGTTTTTAAACGGAGGGGGGGTTTCGTGTAGGACCCCCCGGGGGTTTTTTAAACTATACCCGCCCCCCCCCCGTTCTTGCTTTATGCCCTCCACTTTTGAGTCCCCGTAATCATCCCGGGGGTCCCTCCCCCGGAAAAAACCTTGGGGCCACAAAATCAGCCAGAGCCTGTTTCCCCTTTATGGTGTCGTGGTTGGGAAAATAAAGTCATATTGCTGAAGGGTTACCCCCCCATTTTTAAAATGCGCTCCATTCCCATGGACTGAGAGCGTTTTTGAGTGGTAAGTTGTTTACAACGGGGGAAAAGTGTGGCAAGGAATTATGGGCGCAGTTCCTAAAAGGCGATAAAACCCCGTAGGTGACTTTCCGTTTGGGGAATACCCCCTTTTGGATCTATAAAGACTTGTCGTGTTTGAGACCCGGGCGTTTTTCCCTTGTCCATCCGCTTCACGGAACTGAGCTGCCCGCTGTAGCCCGATGGGGGAGAAAGGTATCTCTTTGGGAAAAAGGGGGTGGGTTCGGGGGGTGGTGGGGGAATGCTTTGAGTTCCTCAAAAGGTGGGAACACTCTTGCCCAAGAGAACTTGGCCCCCGGGCCTTCAGAGTGGCGAAAAAAAGGGCCCTGTTCGGGGGAAACTTCGGGTAAATTGTTCATTGCGTAACCCCCCCGAAAAGTTTTGACATCTTCCCCGTTTTAGGGGGTGGTGTTGATGATGTTTATATTTTTTGGGGTTCCCCTAAAATTCCCCGCTTGGTGATCATGAATCAAAAACCCCCAAAGAGGCCCCCAAGGGACGCACTTCTTCGGATTCAAACGAATTTGGGGAACCCCCTTTAAGGTGTCGAAGGTTTTCAAAGGTTTCCCCCCGGTGGTCATCACCCCCTTGGTTTTAAAACCAGTGGGAAAAACTAGTATGTTTCCCAAATGTGGTGCCCCAAGTGATCTTAAAAAACTCGGGGCAATCCCCCTCGGTCGTCGCCCCGGCTTTTTTTTTTAAGGCCCCAAAAAGGGCATCACTTTTTTAGCAGTAATTGCCGAAGGGCGCGAAATGCCCTTTTTTTTTCTTGGTCCGCCTTTGCCAAAGGGATCTGGTGATCCCCGAGAACATGTTAAGAAAACAACGTCTCGGGTTTGCTGTGGCATCCACCAGTTGGTCGAATTGGGAGCGGATATGGGTTTGGGACAGGCGTTTGGGGGTTGGTAAAATTAGGGACATCCCAGCTTCCCTCCCCCTTGCCCCCAAAATACATTTGACAGCCCCCCGGGTATGAAATTCCCTGATGAAGCCTCTTTAAAAAGTTTGGGTTTTTTTTCTTTTACCCCTTTTTTTCTTGTCCAATTTTTTTTTCCCTTCTTTTGGGGGACACGGGGCGGGGTCTGCTCTCAAGCTAGGTGGGGCGATGTCGCGGGGGCCAGCCCCGGGATATCTGGGGTTTCCCCCCGAAAAATCACATACTTTTCTCAGAAAATGCCATTTTTGCGGGGCTCGGCTGGGGGGGATATGAGCGGGAAACCCTATCCCCCTTTGGATTACCCGGATATAGTGGGGGAAATTTTGTATCGCCCCCCGCGGATTCTGGGGGACATACGGGGGACTTAGTAAACCCCTTTTTAAAAATGCCTCTTTTTCTTGAGAGCCACCCCATAGCATTTTGTGCTAATGGAGTGTTTCCCCCCCCTACTCCCCATTCCCTCGGTAGGGAAATTCATGACTTGATGGACTGTGGAGGAAAAAACCCCCGGGAAAACGGCCAAAGGGGCCCCCTTATCATGTTTACGCCGAATTGCAGTTGGTGACGTAAAATTTTTTGGGGCTTTGTTTCCTGGTGATGTGTCCCCAAAGTGATGGGAAAAGGGGTCCCGCCCGTACAGGTAAAGTCATTTCCCCCCAAGCCCGTTAGCATGATCTTAGAACGCCTTGAGTAGGGGGGGTTAGTCCATTCTTTTGAAAGCATCGGCGAGGGGTTATGCCCAATGCCCTGACTAGCACCCGCTTACTAAAAGTGTCTTCAAAAAAAGAAGGATTTTTATCGCTTGGGTTTGGGGGCTTCCTTTCCCGCAAATCTGCCCATTTTGAACGTCAATTGGGGGGCTTATCCGACCCGTTGACCATGGAAAAAATTCACCCAAAGACCCTTTGTTCGGGGGGGGAACCCCTTTCCAAAATTTTTGTGCATGTTTTCTTGTATGGGTTTTCCCCCCCTTTTTTGGGATGGATTTTCTCCCTTTTTTCTGTCGAAAAAAACTGCCCTTTTGGGGGGGTGTGCCTACCCCCTTGGAGGGGGTGTTTTTTTTTCCTTTCTCTTTGTCTTGGTGGGTTTTTGAGCGTTCCCGTTTTTCTCCCTTTGGGTTAAATTATGATGAAAATTTTTGAGGTCACCATTTTTTTATGGCTCGTCAATTCAATTCGGAGTTCCGGGCCCCCCCCGTGTGTGCCCCTTTTGCCATAAAATCGCAAAATCTTTGGGTTCCCCTTTTCAATGCCGCTTTGGGTAAAAGGGGGCCCGGGCCCCCGCAAAACCTCCTTTCTTTTTTTGGGGGGGTACCCTGAGCCTTCCCTTGATTTTTTGACAGGGGGGGGTACCTTGTTCCGATCTTCCCCCTCCGTGGGGCGGGTTGTTCTTCTGTCGTTTTGGGGCGTTTCTCTTTTTGCCCCGGTTCCTTTGTCCTTTTTCTGATCGCTTGAGCGCCCTACCCGCCCCGTATCATGGCGACATTCTCTTCCACTTCGCACACTTTGGGGGATACATGTCCCAAATCGGTGGGGGTTTTCGGTTTCTCCGGACCCCAAATCCTTCACCCCCTCGGGTAAGCGTTTGGGGGTTTGGATGTGGTGGAGCACAATGTTTCCGTGCGAGGTTGGGCACCGCTGCGACCGCCCCTTTGGGCCCCCCCCTCGTTGTATGCCGGGAGTCTCTGACCGGTTTGTCTCAAGTTCCAGAAAAGGGGGGCAAAGTTGGTCCCGTCCTTTTTGGGTTTTAGAACTTGTGTAGAAAGAGTTGGCAGAAAAATCTTCCCAATTCTTTATGATTCCTTCTGCCAAAACCTATTTCCAGGTTAGTGCCGCTCCAGTTAAGTTCCAGGGAACGTATGACAGTAGGGGGTCCGGGGGGTGAACTTGGGATGGCAATGGTGAATGTTAACGATGCTGGTCGGGGGGTCCCCGTTCCGCCCTAAAGCCTTTATTGCTGGGGGCACGAATCCTTGTGGGGGGGGGGAAAATGGGAGATCTTGTCCAGAGGATGGCATGGCGAAATTGTTTTTTGGGGCCCGACTGGTGGCG
>JAVBHU010000175.1:25000-34598 GCA_034768395.1 Linum lewisii | reverse complement strand
ACCCCCCCCCTTCCCCTGGAATCGTCAAGGGAGTTTGATAAAAACCCCATGCTACAAATGAGATGCCATATGGTCCAATCCCCCATCCCAAACTTTCATCAATAATATGCTGATGTTTTGGGCCCCGTGGGCGTGTGGTCAAGATTATACACTCCAGGTTGTTACGTAAGGGACCATCAGAGGCCGTGACATTGATATTTTTGTATCTATATTTAACCCTCTTAGTCTGGCCCCTTGTGTAAATTTTTGAGGAGTTGTAAGAAGGGTTGAAAAAGGGGGGGGGACAAATCGGGGGCGACATGGGGCTGAATCTCGGGGGATGTGGCAGAAAGGCACTCTCCCATTACAATCCCCCGTGGTTTTTTAAGTCTCTGCAAAGGATTCTATTCATGCTGGGTTTTGGAATCTAATTAAAGGCGGCCCGACAAACTCTTCCTTTATGCCGGGCTTGGGCCCAAAACGAAGTCCTTTTGGGGGGGGAAAAGGGCCCCCCCTTTCGCTGGTCGGCAATCGGGCAGCGAACGCGGCGTCGGTGCCAGCCCGGATTCTGATTAGAGGGTTCAGTCATAATCCGCGCCGGTGCTTCGCCCCACTGGCTTTTAAACAAGGCGATGCCCAAATTTGTGCGAATCAACGGTTCCTCTGTCTAGGTTGGTTACTGTCGGACGCGGTCACGTAGGGAAAAACTAACTGTCTCACGACGGTCTAAACCCAGTCACTTTACCTATTGGTGGGTGAACAATCCAACATTTGGTGAATTCTGCTACAATGATGGAAGAGCCGACATCGAAGGACAAAAAGCAACGTCCTATAAAACGCTTGGGCTGCCACAAACCCAGTTATCCTGTGGTAACTTTTGGACACCTTAGCTTCAATTCCCCAAAGGTCTAAAGGATCGATGGGCCCCGCTTTCACGGTTGTATTGTACTGGAAACAAAAATCAAACGGGCTTTTACCCTTTTGTTCCCCACGAGTTTCGTTTTCGTTGAGCTCATCTTGGACACCCGGTTTTTTTTAAAAGTGTGCCCCCCAGCCAAATCCCCCCTGGGAAATGTCTTCGCCCGGACGGCCCCCGAACGGCCTTTGTCCAAAAGGGGGGGCAGTGCCCGCCTCCGATTTTACGGAAAAAGTAAAATAACGTTTTTAAAAAAAAGTGGATTTCAATTTGCCGGGTCCCATTTACTACACCCCTCAAGTCATTTCCAATTTGGGGTAGGTCCCGCTCAAAAGGGGCTTCTTTCCCCGTGATTTCGCCAAGCCCCCTTCCCCTTTGGGTTTTGGTTTCGCTGGATATAGACCGGCGTGGGAATTCGTTAATCCATTCATGCGCGTCACTAAAAAAGATGAGACTTTGGCTACCCTTAAAAAGGGGGTCATAGTTCTCCCGTTTACCCGCGCTTGGTTGTTTCTTCACTTTGCTTCAGAGCACTGGCAAAATAATTGCGTGAGCATCGCAAGGGCCCCCGCAAAGCTTTGTTTTAAATTAAAAGTCGGATTCCCCCTTTCTAAACAGTTTGAGGGCTGTTCGACGCCGGGGGAAGGCCCCCCCGAAAAAGGGTTCCCGCCCGTCCCCCCGGCCGGCACCGGCGACCCGCTCTCGCCGTGAAACAGCTCGAGCGTCCTCCGCCCGCCGGCGGGTTAGGATGGACCCCGGGCCCAGCCTCGGCCAATCTTTTTCCCGAGGTTACGGATCCATTTTGCCGATTTTCCCTTCCCTACATTGTTCCTTTGACCAGAGGTGTTCCCCTTTTGGAGACCTGTGGGGGTTTTGGGGGGAGTCCCGGGGGGGCGCGGATGGCACTCGGTCTCGGTTTTTCATGGGCCGCGGGGGGCCCCGGGGACACCGCGCGACGTGCGGTGTTTTGGGGGGCCGCTGGACCCTTTACCTAGGACGGTCTTTTCCCGGGGTTGGGGGGGCCCCCGTTAAACAGAAAAAAATAACTTTCCCGGGCCCCCCCCGCCGTCCCCGGGACTCCCCTAACTTTGCCGTCACCCGCCGCGCCCCGGTTGGGAAATTTTTAAACCCGATTCCCTTTGTTTGCTCGCGGGGGCGGAGCGCTATCAGCGGGTTTCCCCCCGCCCTTTTAAGGATCGGACTAACCCATGGCAAGTGCCGTTAAGGAAAACCCTTTCCCCTCTTCGGCCTTAAAAGTTTCATTTGAATATTTGTATACCCCAAGATCTGCCCCGACACCCCGTTTTCCCCCCGGGCTCGCCCCCTGGGTTTTGAAGCGACCCCCCGCCCCCTCTATCATGGGGGCCGGCCCTTGCCCTAAACGGGCCGGTTGGGGGTGGGGGTTTCGCGCGCTTAAGCGCCTTTCCATTTTCGGGGCTAGTTGATTCGGCAGGGGATTTGTTCACATCCTTGCGGATTTCAAATTCCATGACCCCCGTTTGTTTTCCTTAATGGCCCAACCCCCTTTGTGGGTTCTAGGTTAGCGAGCGTTGGGAAACCGAAAAACCCGGTTTCCCCGGTTAACCCGCATCGCAGTTTGCTTCCCCCAAAAAAGGGCCCCAAATTTGGGAGCTCCGATTCCATGGGGGCCATCGAAGCCCCCCCCTTTCCTACCTTTTTAAAAAGTTTGAGAAATGGGCCCCGGGGCCCATTGCCCCCCCGATCCCCCTATTCATTGGCTTTCCCCGATAGAACTGGTCTGAGTCCAGCTATCCGGGGAAAAATTCGGAGGGAACCAGTACTAGACGGGTTCGATAGTCTTTCGCCCCAAACCCCAAGTCAGAGAACGATTTGACTTTCAGTATCGCTGCGGGCCTCCCCCAAGATTTTCCTCTGGCTTCGCCCCGCTCAGGCTTTGTTCACCATTTTTTTTTCCGGGGTCCCGACAGGATGCCAAACTCAAACCCCCTTCCAGAAGATCAAGGTGGGTCGGCGGGTGAAAACCCCGAGGGGTTTTCCCCCAGTCAGTTTCCTTGCCCCTTAAAGGGGTTTTACTCCCCCGTGGACCGCACCCCATGTCGACCCCTTGGCCCGTGTTTCAAGAGGGGCCCGAATGGGGGCCCAGGCCGACCCCCGTGGGCGCGCAGGTGCTTTGAGCACGCCGTGGGGGCCCGCGCGCTGCAGTCCACATTGCGGCGGGGGCCCTTTCTCCACAGCGTTTCAAACCCCCGGGGGCTTGGGCCGCACCCACAATCCCCCCTTTGGGGTCGCCCCCGAGCCGATCAGGGGCCCCGGAAAATTTCGCCTTTTTGCTTTCCGACCGGGGCGCATCCCCCGGCCCCCCAACCCGCTTCCCTCCCGCAATTTCAAGCCTCTTTGACTCTTTTTTTTAAAAGGCCTTTTCATTTTTTTCCCCTGCGGTACTTGTTCGCTTGGGGTTTTTCTCACCCGTTTTTACCTTTGGGGAGGGGAATTTACCCCCCGATTAGGGCTGCTTTCCCCCAAACAACCCGACTCGAAGACAGGGGCCCGTGGTGCGACGGGGTCGGGCACGAGGGGCTCTCACCCTCTCCGGCCCCCCCTTTCCAGGGGACTTGGGCCCCGGCCCGCCGCTGAGGCCTTCCCCAACTACAATTAAAACCCGGAAGGCATCCGATTCTAAAGGGTTGGGCTTTCCCGGTTCGCTCGGTTAAAAGGGGAAATCCTTATTTAATTTTCCCTTTTCCCTCCGTTATTGTTTTGTTTTAAACTCAGCGGGTTTTCCCCGCCTGCCCCTTGGGGTCGCTTTGGATGGGGCTAATAAAATAAAAGGCCCCCAGGGGCCACAAAAATTTGTGGGCCCAAGGGGAAACCCAACCCCCCGGACAAAAAGACCTTAGTGTGTTTAACCAAAAGTCCCCTTTGGCGCCCTTTTTCCCCGACGACTTTCTTTTGGGGGCCCAAGCCAGTAGGCTATTTTACAGCCCTGGGGGCCAGACCCCCGCCCTTTCCCAAATTTTTGGGGGCAGGGCGATTTTTGGGGTGACACCCAGAGACGTCCCCCAAAACCCCAAAAGGTTTTCAGGCGAAAACTTGCGTTAAAAACCCCCTTTTGATGGTTCAGGGGATTCGGGAAATTTAACCCCCAAGTATCGTTTTTTGTTTACGTTCTTCATCGATGCAAAGAGCGAGTTATCCGTTCCCGGGAGTATTATTCTTTTTTAAAGTTGGGGGGGTCGCTCCATCTGCCCCACGTGGGGAATGGGGGGGTGTCACTCGTAGTTTTCCTTTTGGGCTTTCCCGCGGGGGTTTTTTTGTTTGTGGGGGAGGTTTAACATGGTGGTCAAACCCCCCCCGAGAAGGGCAGGCCTTGCGTGGGGGCCCTTTGGACCCCAAACATCACCCCTTCCCCGAAATTTAACAAAAAAGTTCGCTGGTATTCTCCGGGCAGGTTTTGAAAAGGTTTCCTTCCGCGGTTCCCCTCCCGGAAACCTTGTTACGATTCCCCTTCCCTCAAAATGAAAAGGTTTCCGTAAAATTCTCGCGACGTCGCCGGGGGGGAAAAACCCACGTCGCCGCCTCCCACCCCACCAACCCCCAGGACCATTCAATCGGTTTAGGGCCCCGGGGCCCGGTGTGTAAAAAGGGCGAGGGACGTAGCCCAAGCGAGTTTGATGACTCGCGCCTTTACTGGAAATTTCCCTCTTTGAAGCCCAATTTTGCAATGTCTACCCCCCTTCACGTGAAATTTCAAAGTTCCCCGGGGCCCGGTGGGCCCAAAGGGCCCTATAGACCCCTTTGGGCATACACCCAGGTAGCGCGCGTGGGGCCCCAAGAACATCAAAGGGGGCATCACGGGACCGGGTTTTGCCCCCCCAAATTTCCTTGGCCAAAAAGGCCTTAGTCCCTCAAGAAGCTGGCCACGGGGGGGTTCCCTCCCCCATAGTAGTTAGCAGGCTGAGGTCTCTTTTGTTAAGGGAAATTTAACCAGACAAACGCTCCCCCAAATTTAACGAAGGGCCCAAAGCACCCCCCCCATAAAAATCAAAAAAAGTTCCCCGGGCTGTAAATCCTTACTATGTCTGGCCCGGGTTAAGTTTCCCGTTTTGGTTTAAAAATTAAGCCCCCGGTCCATCCTGGTGGTCCCCCTTCCCCCTTTCAATTTTTTTAAAGTTTCCCCCTTGCGCCCATATCCCCCGGGAACCCCAAAGACTTTGTTTTCAAAAAGGTGCCGGCGGGCCCCAAAAAGCACATCCGCCGACCCCTGGCCCGGCACGTTTATGGTTGAGCCTGGGGACGGTATCTGATGTTTTTCGGCCCCCCCCTTCGTTTTTTGGATTAATAAAAAACCTCCTTGGAAAATGCTTTCGCGGTTCGTCTTTCATAAATCCAAGAATTTCACCTCTAAACTATAAAATCCCAAATTCCCCCCCGACGCCCCTGTTATCATTACTCCGACCCCCAAAGGCCCAAAACACAATGGGCCCGGGAAATCTTTAAAGTCATCCCAGGCAAATGTATTAGGCGTGGGTTTTGCTTTGACCTCAAATTTTTTAAAAAAGAAACCCTTGCGCCGGAGGCACGCCCCGGGCCCAAATTTAAAGACCGGGAGCCCCATCGCCGGCGAAGGGACAAGCGGCCGGTGCCCCCGTGAGGGGGCCCGGCCCCGCCCCAAAACCCAAACGGTCCAATCCCCTTTTTTAACTGAAACCCAAATTAAATTTACGTATTGGAGCGGGAATTTCCCCGGGCTGTTTGGCCCCGATTTGGGCCCCCCAAATGGGTACCCCTTTTAAAGGGGTTTGTTGTACTCTTTCCCAAATTCCCAAAGACTCAAGGGACCCCGGTATTGTTATTTTTGGGTCACTCCTCCCGTGTTCAAAATTGGGAAATTTCCCGGCCCCTTGCCCCTTCCCTTTGGGGATGTGGTGCCGTTTCCCCAGGCTCCCTCCCCGGAATGGGAACCCAAATTTCGACCCCCCGTTCCCCCCTGGTGGGCCTTTCACCCTACATCGAAGTTAAAAGGGCCCGAAATTTGAATGATGCGCCCCCGGCACGGGGCCCCTTGCGTTCCCGTCGAGTTACCCGAATCATAAAAAACAAGGGCAGAGCCCGGTTGACCTTTTATCTAAAAAATGCCCCCCTTTTTCCCCAAAAGTGGGGGTTTTGTTGCAGTTTTAAAGCTCTAGAATTATTTACGGTTTCGGGGTAGAGGTCCCAAATAAAAACAAACTATAACTGTTTTAAATGAAGGGCCATTCGCAGTTTCACAGTCTAAATTTGTTCATACTCAAAAAGAAAGGTTTAAATCTTTGGAAAGAAATATGATACGGGCCGGGTTCAACCCAGGTACCCTTCCCCTACCCGGGCATCTCCCTGGCCGGGGCCGAAGCCCCCAAAAGAAAAGGAGTTCAGCATAATAAATGAATAAAAGGGTTGGGGCCAACCTTTTGAGGTTTGTAAGCACCCTTTGGCCCCACCTACTTCCAGCACCCCGGAGCCCCCAAGGGGACCACTGGGTTTTCCTTTAAAAACGCCCCGGGGTGAGGGGATGGAATAGGGGGCCCCCCACGTTGTCCCCCAAAGCCCCCCAAGGGGGCCCCGGGTAAAAAAAAAGGGTTTTCCCAACATAAAAATTTCCCCCTTTTCTTGGGTTGGCAAAAAGGAACTCGTTCCCCCCCATCGGGTCGGGGAAAGGAGGAATAAGGGGGATGTGAGCCCAACGGTTCGTCCCTAAAGCCGGAGCCCCCCCCCAAAACCCAATTTAAAAAAAACCACCCCTTGTGCATCCGTACAACGATATGACAGCCAGAACCGTGACCGCCAATGAGTTAGCCTTTGCAAACCCCAAAACCAAAAAACAAGTTCCCCCAAACGTGCCCATAACGCCCCCGTTTAAACCACGAGAGAAAACAGAAGAACCCGGCCAAAAAACGGGGGGGCGAACCCCCCAGGCCCCCCGGATCCAAACCAACACCCCGCAAGGCACCCCCCGGGGCCCGACAAAACCATGGGGGGGCCAAACTGAAAAGGGGTTCCCAGCGGAAAAAAACCCGTGGGGGCCAGGGGAAAGGGCCCCGGAAACACCGATTAAATTAAAACCCACAAAACCCTTGAAAAGGCCCGATGACCCCCGAATGCCGACCCCCGGGGGAAGCCGCGGGGGAAAAAACGGCCGCCCGGCGACGGCCCCCAAAACCTTCCCCCGGGGGGTGCCCTGGGGGATAACCAGCAGTGCTAGGGACAGTGGCCAGGGGCCCCAAAGGCAGGGTTTCGGGCCACCGAGGGGGGCGGCCCCCCACCCCCCTTTGAGCAAATAGAAACCCTTTTCCTCTCTCCCAGGGGTTAGCCCTCAATTAGCCGGGAGTCAAAACCCCCCCAAAAAATTCTTTTTTAAAGGGGTTTTTTGATTGAAAATTTGCAGAGTTTTAAAGCCCCCCAAAAACCATTAAAGTACAAAGTTTCATAATTTTTGGATTAGTATTAAATATTTCTCGAAATATTTTTTTTTTGCTGCTGCACACCCGGATGCAGGGCCGAGAGCCCCGGACACAGCCCCGGATGCAGGGCCGAGAGCACGGACACAGCCCCGGATGCGGGCCGAGATCCCGGCCCAACCCCGGATGCAGGATGCAGGGCCGGGAGAGACCCGGGCCAGCCCGGATGCACGGCCGAGAGCCCTGCCCTGCCCCTGCAATTATGGGGGCCCGAGTCACGAACCCAAAGGGGCCCCCGAACCAGCCCCGGATGCCGGCCGAGCACAACCCAAGGGCCCCGGACACAGCCCGGGATGCAGGGCCGAGATCCCCGGTCCAACCCCGGATGCAATGCCGAGGGCCCCGAGGCACCCCCCGATGCAGGGCCGAGAGACCGGGCCACCCCCTGATCCCGGGCGAGAGACCGGGGCCCAGCCCTGATGCCGGGCCAAAGCCCCGGCCCTGCCCCTGATCCCGGGGCGAGTCACGAAGCCAAGGGCTCCGGATCAGCACCGGATGCCAGGGCCGAGCCCCCAAGCCAAGGGCCTCGGACACAGCCCCGGATGCAGGGCCGAGAGACCGGCGCTCCCCCGGGATGCCGGGCCGAGAGTCCGGTGCGAGCCGAGTCACGAAGCCAAGGGCCCCGGATGCCGGGCCCAGCTACCGAGCCAAGGACCCCGGATGTACGGCCAAGCCACAGAGCGAGAGACCCGAAGAGCCCCGGGATGCAGGGCCGAGTTTCCCGAGCAAAGGCCCCCGGACACAGACCCGGATCCCGGGCGAGTCCAGACCCGAGGCAGCGGTGCATGACACCCTTGTCAACACCTTGTAAAACCCCACTTGTCTAACACACTGTCAACAACCCCTGCACACTGACCCCTGTAAACTGCTAACACACGCCTATCACACGCCTATCACAGCCCACACGCCCGGGCCCCGCGCCCGCGCCGCGCGCGCGGCCCCGCGCGCGTGTGTGTGTGTGTGTGTTTTTTATTGAAGCAGGGCCACGGACGGTGAGCACGGTCAGGATATGGGGCATGGTCGGAACGGTCGGAAAACCTACTATCAGCTTCGGCACCCGCTTATAATTAGACCCATGAACGCTGAAAAAAGCCGACCGATCACCGAATGCCCCGGGGGCGACCGCCGACGGCCGGCGGTCCACCAAACTTGCCCCTGGGTGCCTCACGGACGGTGGCCACGTCACGTTCACGGTCGGCCACCCAGGGGGTCGGCACCACCCCCTATAGAGCAAATAGACCCACTGAACCATGAAAAAGCCGACTGACCATCGAATGCCGACCGCCGGCGATAGCCGGCGGCGACCGAAGGCGGCGGCCCACCTCCTTGCCCTGGTGTGCCCCACGGACGGTGGCCAGCTCACGTTCACGGTCGGCCACCGAGGGGGGTCGGCACCACCCCCTATAGAGCAAATTGCAACTTTTCCTCTCTCCCACGGGTAGACATCAATATAGCGAGGAGTCACACCCCCCATAAAAACTTCATTTTAAGGAGTTTTGATCTGAACTTTTGCAGCGATGATAAGCCATTAAACCCTAACCATATTCCGGTACAAAGTTTCCTTAATTTTTGGAATTAGTATTAAATCTTTCCCAAATCAATTTCTTTTTGCAAGCTGGACCACCCGGATGCAGGGCGAGTGAGCCCCGTGCCGACCCGGCTGCCAGGGCCGAGGGGGGAGCCCCGGGCCAACCTGGATGCAGGACCGAGAGCCCCGGGCCAGCCCCGGCTGCAGGGACCGCGCGCCCGCCCCCCCCCCCCTCCCCCCCCCCCACCACCCCGGGCCAGCCCCAGAGATGCCGGGCCGAGCGCCCCGGGCCAGCCAGGGTGCAGGCCCGAAAAGCCCCGGGACCAGCCGGAAGCAGGGCCGAGGCGCCCTGAGCCCGCCTGATGTAGGGCCGGGTCCCCGGGCATCCCCGGATGCAGAGGCCGAGATGCCTGACCCAGCCCGGATGCCAGTGGCGAGCGCCCGGTCCAGCTCCGTGATGCAACGGCCTAGCGCCCCGGACCAGCCCCCGATGCCGGGCGAGCCACGAGCCGCGAGCCCCGAACCACCCGGATGTTACGATGCCAAGACCCATTCGAGCAAGCAAAGCACTTTTAATTTTTTGGCTTTAGTATCAAATATTTCCCGAATCTTTTGCTTTTGATTGCGACCATGGCAAAGTCCGATCCGTGTCCGTTGACACTCTCCCACTTACAATACCCCCGGTTTTTAAAGTCGTCT
>JAVBHU010000175.1:15000-17500 GCA_034768395.1 Linum lewisii | reverse complement strand
CCAGCCAAAGTCACAAAACCCAAAGGGGCCCCGGGAAAGGGGGGGGGCCCAGCTACCGACCCAAAAGGACCCGGATTTTTTAGGGCCCAAGCCCAGAGCCGGGGGAAAAAAAACCCGAAGGGGGGGGGGCCCGGGGGAGGGCGGGGGGCCGGGAGTTACCGAGAAAAGGACCCCGGACACACCCCCGGATCCCGGGGGGCCAAAAGGCCAAAGTCACAGAGCCGAGAGCAGGGGTGCATAAAACCCCCTTGAAAAACACCTTAAAAAAACCCACTTGTCAAAACCCCATTGTAAAACCCACACTGTCACACTGCCCACTCTGCTAAACACTGCTAACCCCACGCCTACCCACCCCCTATCACAGCCCACGCCGGGCGCCCGCGCCCGCGCCCGCGCGCGGCGCGCGCGCGGGGGTGTGTGTGTTTATTAAAAGCAGGGGCCACGGACGGTGAGCACGGTCACGGATTTTTGGTTTCATGGTGGGCAACGGTGGGGGGAGCCCCTACTATCAGCTTCGGACACCCGCTATAATAGACCCACTGAACGCGGGAAAAAAGGGGGCCGCCCGATCCCCCAAAATGCCGGCGGGGGGACCACCGCCGAGGGCCCGGGGGGTCCACCAATCTTCCCCCCTTTGGTGTCCCTCAGGGAAAGGGGGGCCCACGTCACGTTCACGGTCGGCCACCGAGGGGGTCGGCACCCCCCCCCCTATAGACCCAAATAGCCCCACGGGAAACCAGGGAAAAAAAAGGCCGACTGACCACCAAAAAATGCCGCCCGCCGGGGGGATAGCCGGCGGCGACCGAAGGCCGGCGGCCCACCCTCCCTTTCCCCCCCGGTGTGCCTCAAAAGGACGGTGGCCACGCCACGTTCACGGTCGGCCACCGGGGGGGTCGGGCAACCCCCCCCTATAGAGGGGAAATTTGCAACTTTTCCTCTCTTTCCCCCGGGGTAGGGCATCAATATAGCCGAAAAAGTCACACCCCCCCATAAAATTTCATTTTTTTAAAGGAAATTTTGATCTGAAATTTTGCAGAGATGTTAAGCAAAACCCAAAACCCTTTTATGGTAAAAGTTTTATAAAAATTTTTTAATTTTTTAAAATTTAAAAATTTCCCCAAAAATTTTTTTTGTTTCCCCCACACCCCGGGTTTTTTTGGGCCCGGGGGAAAAGGGAGGGGGGGGGAGAGCCCCGGGCCGCCCGGATTTCAGGGGCCCAGAGCCCCCCGGGGCCCGCCCCGGATTTCAGGGGGCCCAGAGCCCCCCCGGGGCCCGCCCCGGATGCAGGGCCGGGGAGCCCCCGGGCCCGCCCGGTGCAGGGGGCCCAGGCCCCCCGGGGCCCGCCCCGGAAAGCAGGGCCGGGAAAAAAACCCCGGGCCAGCCCGGGGTTTCAGGGCCGAGAGCCCTGAGGGCCCGCCCTGATGTAGGGCCCGGGGCCCCCGGGGGGTCCCCGGATTGGGGGAGGGGGGAAAATGCCTGACCCAGACCCGGGGTGCAGGGCCCAGAGCCCCGGGGGCCAGCTCCGGGTGAAGGCCCAGAGCCCCGGGAAACCCGCCCCCCTTTCAGGGCCCAAACCCCGAGCCCAGAGCCCCCAAAACCCGGTTTTTAAGCATGCCATAACCATTCGTGATGCAAAGCTTTATAATTTTTGGGGTTTGTATTTAAAATATTTCCCGGGAAAATTTTGTTTTTTTATGCCGACCATGGCAAATTTTTCCGGGTCCGTTTTCCGGTTTCCCATTCGTGGGGCCCTGGCCGACTAGGACGCCACGGATGAGCCTCTTGGTTTGTTTGGGAAAATTTTAAATTGGGCCCCCTTTGGGTTCAATTTTTTTTGCCCCAAAACAAATTTATTTTACGAGTGGGGGAAATTTAAAACAAAAAGTGGGGGTGGGGGGTTCTTAAAAAGATTGGGGTTTATCCAAACCCCTTCCCTGGAAATCGTTCAAAGGGTTTGTTTTTAAAAAAATGCTACGAAATTTAGATGACCCCTATGGTCCAAAAAACCCCTTTTGCCAACCCTTTTTATCAATAGAAAAATGCAAAAGACTGTTTTTTTGGCGGGGGGGCGTGGGGGTCAAGATTCATACACTCCAAGGTTTTTTAGTTTAAGGGGGCCATCAGACGGCCCGGGGGACACTTGAATTTGTTTTTTACTCTATAGTTAAAACCCCCTTAGTCTGGGGCCCTTGTGTAAATTTTTTAGGGGGTTTGGGAAGAAAGGGGTTTCCAAAAAAGGGGGGGGGACGAAACGGGCGACATGGGGCTGAAATTTAGTGGATCGTGGGCAAACAAGGCCACTTTGCCCTTAAATACCCCGTGCGTATTTTAAAATCGGGCTGCAAAGGATTCTATTCATGCTGGTGGAAATTTATAAATTTAAGGCGGGGCCCGGGGCAAAATCTTCCGTTTTTGCCGGGCTTGGCCAACGACACGTGCCTTTGGGGGCCGGGGAAAGGGGCCCCCAATTTGGTCGGCAATGGGGCAGCGAACGAGGCGT
>JAVBHU010000174.1:0-34762 GCA_034768395.1 Linum lewisii | reverse complement strand
GGTAGGGGGAGGAGGAAGATGAAAAAGGGGGAAAAGGAAAGGGAAAGACGTCGGTGAGGGAGAGATACAGATCGAGGAGAGGAGCGTGCGAAGGGGCGTTGAATCAGAAGGGGAGGTTTCGCCTTCAGAGGTCTCGAGCCAGGGGCGACGGCGGAAATTTGGGGGTGAAGGCGACGCTACTTGAAAAAAGGGGCCAGCGAAGGTCTCAGACCGGCTGCCGAGTAATCAGAGGGGGGGAGGGTTTCCCCCTTTGGGGCCCGAGATTCGAAAAAAGAGAGGAAGATCGGAAACTCGTGGCAGAGGTTGTGGGAATTAGGGACCCCTTTAAGGGAGGAGTTTTGACGCCGAAGGCCGAAGGAAAAGAGAAAATTGAGCTCGGGGGGGTTTTGAGGGAGATTGGGGGTTGGATTTGTTGTTCGTCGTGAGGAGGAGATCAGGCCCCCGGGACCGAGGAAGGGGAAGATGAAAGAGGAAGATTTGGGGGGACGCAAAGCAGCGCGGCGGGGCGGTTGCTGCCTCGCCAACTTTTTTTTTTTATTTTAAATTTTTTTTTTTTTTTTTGGATTTTACCATATTTTTTTTGATTTTTCCATATTTTTTGAGTTTTCCATATTTTCTTATTATTTTTTTTTTAAATAATTATATGGAATATGACTTTGCATTACTTGACGGTCAAGTGGATGCCCGTCGCTCCTTTTGGGATAGTCACTAAGGGTTTTTAAAAAATTTTTTTAATGAATGTTGGTAAGTTTTGTCCTAAAAAATAAATATTTGGTCCAAAAAATATGACGAAAAGGGGGTTTTGGTATGTTTAACATTTTCGGGAAAAGGTTTTGGGGCTACAAATTTTTTTTTGGCCCCAAAAAAAATTTTTGGGTTTAAGATAGTTTTTTTTAAATGCGTAGGAAGAAAGAGAATGTGAGGAGGGAAAAATCTAAATTTTAAGGGGAGGAGGGGGGGCAAAGGCTGTTTTGGAAAATGAAATTTTTACCCAAATGTTATTTTTGTTTTTGATTTTGATTTATCAAAAGATGATGTATGTTTAATTTTCACAGGGGGGTTTCAAATATACAAGATGGGGGTTTCTGATGGGGTTTTTTTGGTTAGCATGTAGGAGCAATTTTTCTTTATGAATTTTAGCACTTTTTGAAATCTCTTTTTGCCCTATATGTAGCCAATGCAGTCCTTGCACAACCCATTTTAGTTTGGACAAAAATTTTGTGGATTAACACTTTCAAGACTAGCTTCTCTTTGTTGGTCAATCATTTTTTGGGGGAAATTTGGGGTAAACGAAGGAATGAGCTAAGGGGATTTAATTACCAAAATAGTTAAGGAGGGGGAAATTTAGAGCTAGTTAAAAGGGGGTTTAAACCCCCACTAAGGTTGGTTAAAGGGTTGAGGGGGGTGAGGGGAAACCCTCGCGTGTCGTCTTCCCCTTTGGCCTCGACCTCGGATTCGGATTTAAAAAAAATTTTTTGATTTGTTTTCAATTTTTTCCCCCCCCGGCCCCAAATTTTGGGTTTTGAACGAAAAGTCATCCAGAACCCGGGGGTTTTTTAACCCCCAAAAAACCAGAGTGGGGAAAATTTAAAAACCAGTTCAAACGTAAAATTGCATGTTTGTTCGTTTTCAGACCCCAAAAACTGCTAGAAGGCCCCCCTTCCCTTTTTTATTTTAAAAAACAAATCATCCTCCCCCTTTCCTTCCCAATTTTTTTTCCCCTCTCTAAACTTATTCTCTGCACAAAAAAGCTTTTTAATTCACTTTTTTAAAAGGGAAAACTGAAATCGAGTCGTTTTGGGTTTTGTCCCGTTCGTTATGTTCTTCGGTCAATTGCGTTTGAACCCACCCTACGTTGTGAGGTAAATCCATTTTACCTGGGAAAAAATTTAAATTTTGTTTAAACCCTTTGGGAAAAATTGAGGGGAAAAATAATTTTTTTTAGGACAAATCGGGGTAGTCGTTTTACTCGGGGTTTGTCCTTGTGTCTATGCATGTTTGCTTTGTTTTTTTTGTTTGCAGGGTTTTCGGTTTTCCAAACATCTTAAAAAAATTTTTATATTCTGCCGTATTTATGTTTTTTTTTCGTGATTTGGGCGTTTATATTTTTTAATTGCTTGGATTTACGTCTGTTAATTGGGTTTTCCCGTGGATGTTTCTTTAATTTTTTTTCCTGTCAAAAGGGGGGGTTAAAGGTTTTTGCTTGTTTAATTTTTTGGGAATTTTTTTGAATTTTTTAAAAAAGTTGCTTTCGAAAACAAGGGCTTTTTATTAACAATATTTCACTTGATTGAGTGTGTTGATTTTGGGGGTAGAGCAGATCAGCAGAGGCCCCAAACGACCAGTCCAAAAAAAAAACTGAAATGGAAAGATTGTCACCTTCCTAAACAAGCACTACAACATAACTTTGCTACGGGGGGCAGATTCATGGGGGCACATAGAATATTTTTTCCCCTTTAAAAATTTCTTTTTAAAAAAAAATACTATATGTGCCCTCTTTAGATGAATTAAAAATGCCTTCTAAAAGGTTTTTATTTTTTTTTTTTTAATTTTTTAAAAAATAATTTTTTTTAGGTTTTTGAAAGGGGGGAAAATAATTTTTTAATTGCCTCTATAATTTTAATTTCGATTAACTTTTTAGAGCTTTAATTTAACGGGCCCCCTATAAGTTACATGAAAGCTCTTTTTGAGGCAGATAATTTGTAACTTTCCTCTTTAAGTTTTTTGTTTTTACACAAAAAAAAAAAATCTTGTTAAAAGGGAGTAATTTTTAATTCCTCTTTAGGTTGTATGATTTTAAAAAATTTTTGAGGGAAAATTTTAAATTTTTAAAATTTCCTCTATAGGTTGTATTTATTAGCTTAAAAAAATAATTGATCTATCTTATATGTGAATGATTAAATTTGTATAAGGTAGATAACTTGTAAACTTTTTTATTTTTGGGTATCGAAAAATGTTAAAAAAATTTTATAATTAATTGTTTTTATAATAAACGCAACGATTTTTTTTCTAATAATGAGTAAAAAAAATTTTCTTTTTTTAAATTTTTTTGATTTCTTTTTTTTGGCAAGTTTCTCCATTTTCTTGAGTTTTATAATTTATATTTAAAAACTGCGTAAGAATTTACAGTAAGTAATCCTACCCAATTTTGGGAAAAACTAAGAATTTTTTGCGTTTTTCCCCTTTAACCCACCTGGGTTCAAATCTCATAGTTTGCAAAAAAATTGGAGGTAAAAATGAAAATTAGTGGAAGAGTCCAAAAAAGGGGAAAAACCCCCTGGTAAGAGTAAATTCTTTTTAAAGCATATTATATCCCTCAAAAAAAATTTATACAGCAACAAAAAAAAATGTCTTTTAAAGGTGGCCAAGAGGGACAAAAAAGTGTTTTTTAAAAAATTGCAATTGAAAAACAATTATGCAAAAATTCCATTAGGACCCCCCAAAAATGTCCTCATATGAGGAAACCTTTTTGGGCCCGTTGGATTTAATCTTACAGATCGGGGAAAGGGCCAAAATTTTTAATAGGATTTAAGGGAAAATTTCAATATTTTTTTTTTTTCAGTTTTTTAAAATATTGTTTATTAATTTTCGGTTTTGCGTTCCCTTCCTGATTTTTTATTAAAATTTTTTTCCCCTTTTTTTTTGGGCTCCATTTAATTTATGATTAAATTAATTATCTTTTTTTTTTTTTTCTTCTTCTCTATGTCCGGGGGGTTATTGTTGTGTATCTCCGGTGGTTTTTATTTGGATTATTTTTTTAACACTTTTTTGTGGAAATTGTTTAAAAGGGGTTCCTTTTTATGGGTTTCGGAACATTTCCTCTTTTATTTTTTCAAAACAGTGACCCATTTTAAAAGTAATGGAACGTGTTGAAAATCGAATTTGTTCCTTATTACCAATTGGGAAACCCAAGGAAATCATAAAACATTGAATAAAATTTGAAAATGAAACAATAATATCAAATTTTTTTTCCTTTATTTAGGAACAATCTTAGATTATTTGGGGAACACTTTTTTAAATTGTTCCAAATTGGGAAATTCGGAAAAAAAACCCCCCAAAAATAAAAGTTTTTTTTTTTAAAAAAAAAATTTTGGAAAAACCAAAACAAACCAATTTTTTAAAAAAGAAGAACAAACCCTAATAAAAAAAACGTCACCAAACACAATCAAATTTCAAATACAATTCCATAATGAAAGAATGTTACAAAACATTTACCAAAAAACTTCATATGACCAAACCTCCTGTACACTTTTTTCAAAACAAAATTCAAAAAACCCCCCAAAAAAAAAAAATTTAAAACCCCAAAATTTCCAAAAAAATTTCAATTTTCGAGTTGCCCCACCCCAAAAAAAAAAGGGGGTTTCGCGCTTGTTTAGAAGGGGAATTTTTTGTCGGTCCCCCAAAAAGGGCCCAAAAAACCCCTTTACCGCTTTTTACCAAGGGGGTTTTTTGCGGTCATAGTCGACCCCCCTAAAATTTTGCCCAAAAACGACGCAAAAAATCGAAAAACCCGGGTCAACCCAAAAGGGGGTTTAAACCCCATTTTTTTTTTGGGGCGGTTTGGGGGAAAAAATTTAGGTGGTTTGACCGCGAAAAAGAAAGGGAATTTGGCGTCGGTTTGGGCCCAAAATTTTTTTGGGCGGGGCATCAAAAAGTCGCAAAAACTCCCAGGGGATATAAACTCTGACGGGGCACGAAATCTTTTTTGCTTTTTAAACTCCTTTTCCCAAAATTTTCCCCAAATCTCCAACTCTCCCAAAAGGGAGTATTTTTTTTTTTCATTTGGTTGTATTTAGTAGTGGGAAATTTTATTATAGGGGTTTTTTGGGTTAGTAGTTAGTTGTTTGTTGGGTTTTGAACAATAAAGTTGGGGGTTTTTAATTATTAGCTATTTTTTAAAAAATTTTTTTGAATTAGGGGGGCCCTTATTATTTAAAAGATTTAAATTTTGTGGTTTTTCCTTTTTTTAAGGTGTTTCTTTGATAAGCGCGGTGGGGGAGCGCCCATCTTGTTTTTCTTCTTTGGTTGTAGGTATGTTATATTTAATTTGCTTTTTTGTGTTCATTGATTTTTTTTGTTTGGGGATCATTATGCTTATGATTATAATTGTTGTACATTTATCAGTGGCCCCTTTTCCCTTTTTACCTCCTATCTCTTTGTTTTGCGTCTCTCCCAGGGGGACGGTATGCATTCTTTTACCCATGTTATTTTCAATTGCTATTTAATTTGTTATTTTTGGGAAGCTATAATTTAAATTGCTATGTCAATTTGTTATTGAAATTCTATGTTAAATTTTTATGTTAAATTTTGGGGGTTTAAAATTTTTATTTATTAAAACTTGCAATTTTAAAAGATTTTATTAAAAATTTTTTTTGTTTAATTTTGCAAAAAGTGCTTTGTTGAGTTGTTTTTTCTATGTAATTTGTAAAGTTATTAAAATAATTGTTACTTTTTTGAATCAAAAAATTATTTAAAAAATTTTGTTTTTCATTGTTCCAAAAATAATTTTTGCATATTTTAACTGAAGATTTTTACGATTTTTAAATTTCTAATTAATTTTCCCTCCCCTACATAAATCGGGGATTTCCCAAAAGGGGAAAATCTTATAACCAAAACACGGTTGTACAGGGGGTATAGGGAGGGTTTTTGAATTTTTTTTAAATTTTTGTTTCGCGCTTAATCATAAAAAAGAGCAAAAAAATTTTTCCCTGCCCCAAAAAGGGGATTTAAAAAAATGGCTGTATGGGTTGAGGGTTTCGAACATTGTTCGCAACCCTTTTTTCCCCAAAAATACCTGTTTGGTATCGATGGAGAGGCCTTTTGCTGAATCTTCTCAGGTGAAATTTGCAGTTGCAAAAATTTTGAGCATACTAGAGCTTTTCGGATCGGGTTAATGATGCTTTGGTTTTTTTCCCCAAAGGGGATTTTAAAGTAAAAATAAACCTTTTGAAGATTTTGTTATTGTAATGAATGAAATTTTTTTAGAAGATGAATGAAAAAATGTATTTGAAGTCACCCCATTGGGAGGATGACTGAGCTACCCAAAAGACACAGAGGAGCCGGATGAGCCAAGTTTTTTTTAGTGTTTTTAATAAGGAGGGAGAAACCCCTTAATGAAGGATTACAAAGTTCCAAAAATTTTTCATTTGGGGGTTTATCTTCAAGGGAATGCCAAAATCAGCGTAAACAAGTCTTTGATCATTGATTGTTCCCATGACGTTTTGGGTTTTCCCCCCAAAAACCCCAAATCGGGATATGGTGCCAAAGAAAATGTCTAAAAATTTTTAAGGGGTTTCACGAACATTAAAGCATGTGAAAAAGACGTTTTCTGTTCTGGGGGAATGTATAGAGGGGGTGTTTTTAAGATTTGCAAGCACCCCGATAAAAAAATGAGGGGGAGGGGTGAAAACAAAACATAAAAAAAAAACGAAAAGCAAAAAAATATCGTATTTTCCCTTGATTCCGATTGAAAAAAGGTTATTTAGTTCTACAACAGCTAAGGTTGGTGGGGCATTTACAGAAAAAGTTAGGGGAGGGAATAAAGGGGGAAACCCAAGAGGGAGAAGCTGGATAGACTTTGCAATAGTACCCGTTTTTGCATTGACCTGAAAATACGCTTGGTTTTTTACTGGGGTTCAATCCTTTTGGGAATTGAGTCTTAGTCATATTGGGGGCCCCTATTTATTTTATGCCATATAACAGCCTCCTTTGGGAATGAAAAAAAATTCAACAGGTTTTTTTTTGTAAAAGTTTACCCCGGGAAAAAAAACCCCCGGGCAATTTTATTGAAAATCTCCCAAAAACCCCTTTTAATTCAATGAGTTTAAAAAATTTTGTGGAATTTGTAAAAAGCTTTGGGGAAACCAAAAGGGGGTTTTTTAAATTTTGAAACTTCCCTAATGGGACTATTTGGATTTTCCCGGCTGTCCTATTTTTGGGGTTTGGAAAACATTTTCGGGGGAAAAAAGCTTGTCCAACTTGAAATTTTTCGCCCAAGTACCGTTGGGTGGGAGGCAGTTTGAAAAAGTTTCATAAAAAGTCACGATTTTCCCCCTAAAAATTTCCCCTTTTTTCCGAAAACCCAAAAGTCTTTTTTCAATGGGATGTCGTTTTCGGACCCAAACCCCAAACTATTATTTGGTTTAAATACTGAAACAGGGGGAAATGTCATGTCATTTTTGGGGAAGACGAGTGATAGGGGAGGGGGCCCCCCAAAAAGAAAAAGGTCTAGAAGTGATGGAGGGAACAAAAGGCAGACAAAAAGGAAGAAGAAAAGTTTTTCTTTAAATTCCCTTTTTGGGGATTTAAAAAAAAATTCGACACAATTCGATGTTATGCAATAAAAGAATGGGGGGTTTTACATATTCTTTACATTTTTTATAAATGAAAAGATGAAGAAAGGTCATTGAAAGAAAAGGGGGGGGTTTGAAAATCAAAAAATTTAGAAGGGTTATGGAAAGGGGCCAGAAGGAAAAAAAATTGGCCCCAGCTTTTAACACAATGGGCCCCAAAAGAAAATTAAAAATTTTCTAGAGACCTTGAAAGATTTTTTCCGTCCCCCCGGATACTCTAGAAAAAATTCCCCGGGGCGTTGAGGGGAAAAAACCCCCGGGAAAATATTGGGTTTAAAAAAATATGCGGGCATTTCTTAATGCATGGTTATTCCCCTTTTCCTTTAAAAAGTATTGCCATCACAATCCCTTCGGTTTTTGGTTTGAATTTTGTTCTTGAAAGCAATTTTGCTAAAAAAATGTCCATTTTTTGGGGGGTTTGGGTACGCAAAAAACAAAATTTCGAAAATCTGTGTCTTTTTGGGAAAAGAATTTCCCCCTTTTTTCTTTTTGCTTTGGGGCATCTTTTGGTTCCTTAGCCGAGGAATGAGAATTGGGGGACCAGTTATTATCGTTGGGGTAAACCCCATAGAAAGGTTTTCCCAAATATCAATTTCAATGTTCGGGATTTTGCTTTTCAATTCTAAAAATCTATTCATACTGAAAATTGTTTCTCTTCAGATTTCTTGGAAGTTAAAAATTTTTTTTTACGAAAAAACGTTTAAAACCCGGGGTTTAAATTTTTCGGGGTTTGGGGGTTTCTGAAGAAATCAAAAATTTTCCCCAAACCCCCATACTATGTTTTGGAGTCGAGGGGCTAGATTCAACCGTGGAACTCGACTTAGATCAAATTGAAGTTTTTTTCATGATTTTTCCCCTTCTTCCCCTTTTTGGGGGACAATTTTGGGTTTTTAAAACCCCCTTCCGATTGACAGGGTACAAGTTGTTAAAAACGCATGGGCTGCCTTAGGGGGGCAAATTTGTGGCCCTTTTCTAAGAAAAAATAATTCTTATTTGGACTTGTGACTTTGGGTTTGTTATTCAAACCTGTTTAACGTGGGGGAAAATTTTAATAAAATCTTTTTTTGCCCCGGGGGGGGATTTTTAAAACTTTCAACACACGACTTCGGGGAAAATAAACCAAAAAATTTTAAAAAGCTTTCCAAGGGAATTCGTACAATGGTTTCGGAGTCGGGCGTGCTTTTTGGGCTATTAATTCAGCTGTTTTTGGTTTAAAAAAAAAATGAATATACAATTCCGGGGGCCCTTTTATTTAGCCCTTTTTTCAAATCTTGACGAAAACCCAAGTGCCCAACCCAAAAGGTTTAAAGTGTTGCTCGGGGCCCAAAAACGCCATCAAAAAGAAGTTGCTTATGAGTTAATTTTATGGGTTTTTTCTTTTTGTTGTGGGGGACCCCCCCCTCAAAACTCAAAAAATTGGGGGTATACGGCAATATAAACTAGGGGACGTTTTGCTCAGGGGCAATCACCCAAACAAGTAAGGGTATTAGGGCAATTAAAACTCTTTTGGGGTTAATTACTTGGAAAATTTTGGGGGGGTTATTCAAGTGCAAAGGGGGCTAATCGCACAATCCTAAAATACAAGAAAGAGGTTTTTGGGGGGTTTCAATCTAATTTCTAAAATTTGCATATACTGGAACCGTTTAGCGATGAACCAAATTGAAGAAAAAAGATGCAAAAAAGGTCAAAGGGTTAAAAAAGGGGGGACAAAGGATGGGTTTCCCCTTTTCATATCAACCCAAGAGTTTTTGACATGGGTATAGAAGGAAGCTTTACAGAGTGTAAATTTTTTGGGGGGAAATCAAAGTTGGGGGTTTTTTAAAAAAATTCCCCCAAATTTTTCCCCCCTAGTTGGGCCCCGGGAAAAAATTTCAGAGTTCGGGGGGGGTTTTAAAAATTATATTAAAATTAACTATTATAGTAAAATTTTAATCTTTTTTGCTACTTTTTACACAAAACCCAATTAAAATTTTTGTTTTTAAGACCCCCCCTTTTGGGGGAAAGCAAGGGGAGCCATGGGGACAGGATAAGATCGGGGCCGTTTTTCCCAAAAAAAACAGAGATATCTTCCCCAGGGGAAAAGGGGTTGTCTTCCGGGGTTTTTTTACAGGACCTTAGGTATTGGTCCAGTTTCTTCCTTAAATTCCGGGGTCAGCTCTCCGGGGGCCCCCAACCCCTTCCCCCCATCAATACATAATGGCCGAAGTTTTTGGATGGTGAAAAAGGGCGCTTTGGGGGCGCCCCTTTGGGTATGTATAAAATAAAAATTACTTCAAAAAACCCCGGGGTTTTTTTAAAAAACAAAAGTTTAAAAATTTGGGGTTTAGAAAAAGTATTTCATTGAACCCGAGGGGGAAAAAAGATAGGCTCTTGACAATCTTTAAAAAGGGAATAAAAAAAAAAAAAGGGGGGGGAAAAGTTTTTAAAAAAAACCCCTGTGGGAAAGGAAATGACTGGGCCTTTTAAAAAAATTTTTTAAAAGCTTAAAACTACAAAGAAAAAACCCAAGATTTCGACCCAAAAGCGTTTGTGTGGCCACCGAGACCGAGGGCACTAGAGAGGCGACCTTCCTAATGTTACTGGCCTATGTGGACGCAATATGGGGACTGAGGTTTTGAGTGAGCATATGGTGGTTGGTAGGTAGCGAAATATATGAATGCTTTTCTTTGAAGTAAATTATTTCGTGATACAATTTGTGTTACTTATAAAATTCTTAATTTGTAGGTCTGTCTCGGTCTTAACTCTTTGAGGGAGGGCGGAATACAAATCACCCCACACTGGAGGGGTCGAGAAGTTGAGAGTGAGAGGGCTCAGAATGGTAAGAAGTTCATCTAAAATCCACCTTATTAGTTAAGATTAATTGAAAAGGAAATTTATATTGTTTAGTTTATGCAATGTTGGAAGCCGTAGACGGGAAAGCGGCCCTGAGAGGGGAGTTGTATGCCATCACTCACATGAAGAAGGATGGACATACACGATCCCAATGATTGTAAGTGCCATTTCATGTTTTTTTACTTCAAACTTTTTGTCATTTACTTTTGAGAGATTGGTTCGATAAAATGTAATTGGTGGCCCACTATGCAGACTAAGATACTTGAGTTGTTGAACGACACAACCGTCCCGATTGGGTAAGTTCTTACGATGCATTGGGGAAGTCTACCCCACTGAGCATAGGTGGATCGAGTTCGAGGATGGGGATTTGGTGTGCGATACACCACGAAGAGTACATATAGCTATTTTATGATCTGGATTGGTTTCAATTTATATTAACACTAACTATTTTAATTATTTTGTTGTTCTTTTTTGTAGGTCAACTTGAGTAAGAAGAAGGGTGCAGCTAAGCCAGAGTTCCACGCCATCAGCGCCTTCCATGCATGATTCGGGACATTGCCCTGCTCAAGGAGAAAGTAGCTGAGTTACGGGATGAAGGTTTCGATTTCTTAAGGAGCAAATTGCACAGTTGGCATCAGGTGCTACAGATCCTCCGCTCGTCGTATAGGGAGGGGAAAGAAACCTTGCGGCGGATGTAGGGGAGGACGAAGTTGAGGATGAGGATGTGGTGGAGGAGAGTGAGGGTAGAGGAGGATGATGAGTGTTGAGGGAGAGTGAATATTTATTTTGATATATTACACGTAGACTTATGTAGTTATTAATATTATTAGAATTATACAGTACGTTATGACATATAGTTATTTAGTCATTTGGTTAGTAATGTGTGGTATAATTCGAGTATTGTATTCTTGATGAAAATTGCGGTTTGCTGGTTTGCAGGTTGGCACTAGAAGAGTATGAGAAAAGGAGCTGAATGGCCAGAAAATTTTTGACTGTAAGTCATATTAGCGTCGGTCATAATTTTTGGCGTCGGTCAGCGAAACACGACGCTAAAGTGACCCGTAAATAGCGGGCGGTCTTAGCCATTTAGCGTCGGTGATTGACGACGCTAACAAGAAGCAGTCAACGAGTGTTCGGTTTCGGTGTTTGACAATTTTGAGTCGGTTCTTACTTTTAGCGTAGCCTCAGAACCGACGCTAAAAATTTGGTTTGGTTCTCGGGCCGGACTGGTCGGACCATAATTTAGCGTCGTTGTGAGGAAAGAATTTGGCGTCTGGTCCACTAAAACAACCGACGTTAAAATTTTGCGTCGGTGACTTGGCTGTCGCTTTTGGATGACCGAAGCTATACCTTGGGTCGGTCATCAACCGTCGCTATACTCCGGTTTTGGACCGACGCTAAAGGTGCGGTTTTTTGTAGGTGAAAGGACCCACCCGTGCTCATACTCCTACTACCCTTTCACTTGTCGGAATTCATCTCGCCTGCCGAGATATTCATACGATTATACAGCAAAAACAACACTAGAAAGGATTAAGCGTCTCGACGGGAGATTCGCTCACCCGGGAAGCTTTGAGGCTCTCCGTTGATTGTTCAGTATTGGCTTCGCCGGGGAGACGATCGGCAAGAGGAGGTGTCGATCGGAGGAGAGGAAATTGGACGGTCAATGGAGGATAGGAGGATTGATCGAAAAGAGGAGTTCGTGTGGGCCAGATCCGTCATCGCCGTGTGGTGTAGCACCGTTGTTGGAGCTCGTAGCCGATCCACCGTCGCGGTATCTAGTTCCATCGCCGTTGCGTCGTAGCACGTTGATGGAGCTCGGGTCAGGTCTCCCAGCCGCTAGTTGTGAGATCCATCGCCACTGCTCGTAGGCAGATCCTTCGTTGCATCGTAGATCTCGGTTGATGAAGCCCGAGGTCAACCTCTCGAATGAGAGTGAGAGAGTCAGCAGAGAGTGTTTTTTGTGGTTGTAATGAGAATTAGGGTTTATGGTGAAACCCTAATATGATTTATTATATTTATATCAGTTCTAAATGACTATTTTGTCATTTTATTTAGACCATTAGATCTACTCTCTAATCCCACCATATGGTTTTAAGAGGGTGTCCTGTGTTGAGGACACTAAGGGGGTTGTCCTAACGGTAGTAGATTCCAACTATTATATCTGCCAACTAATTCTTCCTTTTTGTGGTAGATATTATGGTGTTCCTATTTTGCCTCTAAAGACTTTTTACCGCAGCAGCAGCGTTAGTGGCACTTTACTATCTGCTTTTAGAGGCAAAAAAAATTTTTTTAGAGGCAAATAGTGTGTGCCTCCATAGCCAGGTTTATGGTTGTGAAGCTTCAATATCTATACGTTCAATGCAATGGATATGGCTCGCCAAATCCTTGAGCAATCAATCTTGTCATTACCATTTCTAGAATATAGGATATCAATTAAGAATTTTCCTTAACAACGGCTACAATTCTAAGGCTATTAAAGAGCATGGTGCAACAACAGGGAAGCAACTTGTCATTTCACTGAGTCTAACATCGGGAGTGTTTGGTGAGGTGATCAAAATCATGAAGCTGGCTTTGAAGTTGTAATATAGTTCATCTTCATGTTGGGAACGCGTGTAGATAGATTTATATAGTCTGTAGGGGAGAAGTTCTGGGTGTTTGCGAGCTAGTGCTCAAATCAGATGGTTGCGAAGGTTCGAATCATTATCTCAAGGGTTTTCCCTTGGGGACGTGGAGTTTGGTCACACGACCGATACCACGTTAAAGAATTCCTGTGGCACTTGTCCTTATTTACTTACGGCATGCAGTTTTCTGATTGTGCGTTAGAAATTTTTCTTGAGTCTAGTCTCAAGTTGATCAGCTGGGAAGAAGGTGCTGGTTCGACATAAATAGTGCATGAGTTTCTTTCGCACCATTCATATCATTTCAACCGGGCTTGTTGGGTTCTTAGAGTCACTCGCTTTCGACCCATGCAGCATAGCCAATACGGAGCGGTTTGTATATCATGCCGTTGGGGAGGTATGATTATATTCTATAGCGGTGGCGGCTTTAAAGTTCTCGCGTATACTGAGCGGAACAGTCGGTGAACTCGTCGGAGAAACGCTAATAGTGGATATCAGAGCTCGGTGATGATCTAATTGAGGTTGATTTTCGTTCGGCTGTTTTTGGATCGCATGTGAGAATTTCCAAAAATAGTTTGTTTAAAAGTTTATTCTTAGGGTTATGGTCATTTTCTCACGAACCACAAAGGCTGAGTCGAGAAAGCACAGCGTTCCGCGCATGGATGGCTTCTCACAAAATCGTCCCACCAAGTTTGAAAAAGGGATGAACTACGGCTTTGGAAAATCGAATGGAGCTCTTAGTCAATACAATCAATACTCGGCATTGTGGGGATTGTGTTGAAAGGGCCTTGGAAGTTAAACCCGATGAAGATAAGTTGGGATGAAAGAAGAGGACTTCAAAAAGGTCAAATGATTCCCAAGCTATTGACTTATAATGTGTTGTGCCTTAGGACATGAGAATTTAAACAGAGTCTCTAGCTGTAAGTCTGCAAAAGGAAAATTTGGATAAGTTGCCAAGTACTTATGATGGAACATCTCTGAGTCAAACATCTAGGATTAACATGTTAAATCATGAGTTTGAAATGTTTAGTATGATTGAAAGAATCTATCTAAGCTATGTTTAATTATTGACCATCGATTTGACGTGATTATCAGCCTCATTTAAGGCATCATGTCTTTGCTTAAGACATTGTTTTTAGGGTCTTCGAAATAACGAATTTCAATCGATTGCCTATCTCGTGCCCTTTTGTGTTACCTTGGCAGTTCTCGGGTCTATTTGATGGTTTTCTAGTGTTTTCATGTTAGCACAGGTTTTTGCCATCAAAATAAAGTAGCCATGGAGAGTGTCTAAGGGTTGGAATACCTCGTGGAATCAAACGGAATCGATCCAGGAGCCAATCAAGTCAAACCGAAAATCTGCCATTCACACTTACAGTTTCGGCGAATAACCAGGGCTCATTTTAGGCGAAAACCAAGCAGTTTTCCAAATCAACTGATGCCAACTGAAAGGATGGTTTTCGGCGAAATAATCAAACTGCTCGGACCGAAGACATTGGGAAAACAAGCGGCGGAGCTGTACTAAAAAGCACAGTTTCGCCGAATATCCCTATGGTTTCGGCGTAATACATCAGCTCAGCCCGGCCAACGTAGGGGTAAGTAATTTATACTTAATCATGGCGGCCGAAAAGAGGAATTCTAATTTTTCATAATACAACTTTTCGAGATCAGCATTCTTGAAGTTCTGGAGGCGAGGAGTTGGAGTGTCGAAGAAACCGGATAGAGATCGTTGACGCCATCCTTCCACCTCGGGAGAACCGGTGCTAGGAGTGCAACTTACAAAGATCGGAGTCTGTCAGAGTCATTCTGAATTAGGTTTTCAGATTCTTTTATGTTATTCCTCTGAATGATGAATCTACTTTCTTGTCTTTGTGTCTTTTGTAATGATCTGAGTAGCTAAACCCCTTTAGAGCTTTGACTTAGATGAACTAAGTGACCAGGGCTTTAAACAGTCACGGATCGGCTGTTGATTAGATTCGAAATTCAATCAGTTCTTTTTCATGTTTGTTCGTTCTTCATTGTTCATGTTTCTTGTCTGGGATTGATCACCTAGATTAGATTCTTGTTATGCTAAGGATAGTAGCGATATACGCTCGCCTTACTTTAGAACATCGAGATTAAAACAATAACTATTTAATTGGAGTGTGCCTTCCGTAGGAATCGGGTTAGGGTATATTTCTCTTCAAGAGTAATCGCATTTAATCACTAGTAATACACCATTTAATTAAGTGTTTGCGTAGAGGCGAGCGTACCCGGGCGGCTAGTTAATCTTGGTAGTTTGAACGGATAGAGCGAAGTTCGCCGGTCTTAAACCTAAAGGGTCAGGATGTTATTGTGGTGTTTAGTAGTTGATTGTTTTTAGAATCGAAATCCGGCTGATCTGTTGATTGCCATTGCTCTGGGGGAACGAGGGGGATTCAAAGTCTAGTTCGTCTTGCCATTCTTGTTTCCAAAACCCTAATTTCAATCTGATTTAGTTTAATCTTTTTAATTTTTGCATTTCTTAAAGTAGATAGAGTAGTGGAACTCACACCACGCAAAAGTGTTTTTCTTTGAATAATTTGGGTTTTTTTGAAATCCCCAAACATTCAAAAACCCCGTTGGGGTCGTTTGCTATACGTTTTTTTTTCTTGCATTTGTGTTTTTTTTTGGGGTAAAAACCCGCCAACGACCCGGGGGTTCACCAAATTGGCCCCCCTTGGGGGACTTCTTTTTATTTTTAAAAAAAAAACTGGAAAATTTTTCTTTTTTCCACTTTCATTTTCCCCCCCTTCGTTTTTTCCCCGGTATGTTTGTTTTGTTTTTTTGTGGGGTTTTTTTACGGGTTTTTGAACCCCTCGTTTTTCATTTCTTTTAAAAGGGGAAATTTTTGCTTGCCAAAAAAACGCGAGCTCAAAAAGCAAGTAAAAACCCACCCCTACACCACCCCCCCCAAAAGAGAGGAGTTGAAGGAAACCCCTTTTTCATCCTTTTAAACCCTATTTTAAAATTCCCCCCCCCCTTTTTCCCCCCGTCTAGCTGCTCGCGCACCGGGGGGATTAGTAGACCAAAGGGCTTCCCCCGAGCTAGCGTGTCGGCCACTCGTTTAGACCCGACGAAAAGACCAATCTTTTTCCTGGCATGGTCTCTTTGGATCTTCACTTCGAAGGGAAGCCCCAAAAAAAAACCCCCCACCATTTGGCAAACTTCCTTGACATGTGCGAGCGTTTTTAAAAAAGGAATCTCGGTAAGAATAATCTTTGCTTACGAGTATTTTCCCCCCCTCTTTTAAAGGGAATGCCAAGATAGGGGTCAGCTCAAAAAACCCCCCGGCTAACACTGATGGGGAGTTGGGTCAAAAACTTCAAGAAGAATCCTTTCCCCCCTTTAAAATAATTCTAAAAAGGTAGTACGAGATTTCTGAAGGGAAAGGGGTAAAATTTACACGGCGTGGACGACTTCCCGCGCTTTTTCTTGAATGCCCTTTATCACGGGGTTTAAAAACCAGGGGGGCTTTGTGAAAACTTTGCCCCCAAAGGGGGGGGGAAGAAACAGCTAAAAGGGTCAAATCTTAGCTGTGGCGAAAAGCACAAAAACCCTTTAACCAGAAGTGCTTACTTCCTTTGCGGACTGGCACTAAATCCGAATTTGGGGGGAAAACAGTTTGGGGCAGCCTTTTGGGGGGAACCAAAATTGTTTTTGATCAATTTTAAAAACCATACAAAAAAAAGGAAGGATCTCGGTTAAAAATAAAATTTGGCCCCCCAAGGAAGTACTTTTATTTATTCCCCCCAGCCCTTTCCCCGGGATCAAAGAGGCGACCCCGACTACCCTAGTTCGAAACTCCTCAACAACGGGAGGCTTTAGAGCGCCTCCTACAACTTCCAACCGACCAGAGCCAAAAACAATAAAAGGGGCCAAAGGTTATAAACCCCTTTAGATTCCCAGAGTCGCGCCCCGGGAAATTTTTGAGAGGCAAATTTGGGGGGGGGAGAATAGCCCCAGTTTTATTTTTTTACAAAGACTTTTTTTTCCGGGAAAGTTTTAAAGCGGGAAAACTCTTTAATAAGAAAGATTAAAACTAGACAAAATTGGGATATTTATAAACAAAAAATTTCTAGTGCGAGGCTTTTTTCCCCTCTTCAATCGGCTCCGTCTCCAGCAGCCCCCCGTGAAGAACGAGCACGCTAAGGCCTAAAACCCCGGGGCCCCCGGGCAGACCCCCTCTAAAAAAGGGGAAAAAATTTTCCCTTTTAAAAATGAGGGAGGGGTCGGCTATCTCCCTCGCCACCAGAATTTTTCCCCAGCTAAGTCCCCCCCCCCTGGTCCTTTTATTTTACCTTTGAGTTTTAAAAGGGAAAAAAATTTAAAGCGTATTTTTATTGACCGGGGGGGTTTTTTTTAAAATGTATGCCTTTTGGGGTTTAAAAAAGGGAAATGAACCTGGGGGAAATTTAAAAACCTCCCAATTTTGAATTTAAGTTCGCTGCAAAATTTAAGAAACCTAGAGGAATCCCCCAGGATGAAAAAATTGTTGGGGCCCCTTCCCGGTTTTTTTCTTTGTTTTTTGTTGGGTTACTAAAAGGGGCTTTTTCCCTCTTGGGTGGTCTTTCATGGGGAACCCGGGAAAAATTAATGTCAATGTTCCAATGGTCTCAACAAAAAGGGGGGGGAAAGGGGATTACAAAAACTTCCGTCTAAGGGGGGTTTAAAATTTACATTTTTAAGGAAAAAATTAAAAATTGTTTATCGGGGAAAAATGTGGAGTTCGCCTCGGCAATTATTTTATGTTTCTTCCAGTGTTTAGTCTTTGGTTGGGTTTACGGGTTTTTTAAAAGGGGGAAACTACAAAAAAACCCCAGAAATTTGGGTTCGGGAAGCCGTTAAGAAGAAAAAAGAAGAAATGCCCCCCCTTTTCAAAACCCCAAAAGTGCGCCTGGGAAAACAAGAAGACAAAGCCCCAATGGTCTGGAGCCCAAAAAAAAGCCCCCCGTTTTCCCCCGGGCCCCATTTGCACCCCCATTCGTTCCGAGAAACCTGGGGGAAAGATGGGGGGGAAAAAGGGCCGAAAGATCTCCTAAGGAAGACAAACGACCCCTTTTTTGGTGTAAAAGCGAAGAAGAAAAAAAAAAGAAAAACCGCATTTTTTCCCCCCTTCCATCGCACACAAAGAAGGACCCCCTTTCCCAGAGGCTTTTTGGACCATTAAGTTCGTTGTCTTTCCCCGGGGGGACGGACGTCCCAACTATCATGCAAAGGGGGAAGGATTAGCCCCCCGGGAAAGCCCCAAAGCTACTAAGAACCGACGGGCAAACAAAAGGGAAATTTAAAAGGGGGGATGTTCCTAATCCCGTCCGGGGTATGTCAGCTAAAGGGACTTTAAATTTTAAAAAAGGGCTTCGGGGGAGGAACCCCCACGGGGAGTGGGTTTTTTTTTTTTAAAAACCTTTGGGTTTTTTTGGGGGTTTCAGGGGGGAACCCCCAAAAAGTGGTTTGTTTTGATTTATTATTTTTCTTTGGGAAGGGGGGGGGGTTTCATAGAGTCGTTCAAGTGGATTGAGGTCTTTCCGATTTTCTTTTTTAAAATTGTGTTTTTAAAAATTTGGGGGAGTTTTTGCAAAAATTTTTTAAAAACCGAACATTTAAATTTTTTTTTGGGGAAACCCCCTTGTTTTCGGCGAAACTTTTTTTAAATTTTTCAAACCCTTTTTTTCCCCTTTTTCCCCTCTTTTTTGGTTAAAAAAATTTCTTTTTCGGCGAAAACCATTTAACAAGATTTCGGCGAAACCGATTCCTTTGGGGGAAAAAAAAACGCCTTTTCAAATCGGCCCCCCAATGTTAACTTGTAGTTTCGGCAAAACCCCCCCTTTTGGCCGAAATTTTTTAAAAAAATCATTTAAAATTTTTCCCCTTTAAAAACCCCCGGGGTTTTCTTTTCTTCTTTTTTTTTTTCAAACAGCCCCAAAAACCCCCCCCCCCTTTTGAAAGCCAAACCCCCCCCCCTTTTTTAAAAACCAACCCCCGCTGCCCCCGTAACCCCCCCCGCCCCCCCCTTCCCTTTCCCCCTTTTCCGATAAAAGGCCTGGGAACAGCCAAATGGGGGGTTTGCGCCTTTTCCAAAACCCCTTTTTTCAAGTTTTTCCCGATTTAAAAACTCTTTATTTTTTAGCAATCATGATTTCAAGGAAGGTAAAAACTTTTCGTGAATATTTTGCATGTGTTTGTAAATTTTTCTTTGGGGTTTTTTTTTGGGGTTGGGACTTTTCGTTTGCCTTTTTGCGTGCGATGTTTCGGGGAAAGGGGGTTTAAAAATGAACTTATAGAAGTTTAGCATTTTTAAAAGGGGGTTTTCCGGGCTTAATTTTCCATTCGATCAGTGTTGTATGCATACGAATTCCTTTTAGGTGCTTTTTGAGAAAAGCCCGGTTTTGGGATTTAAAAATTGCTGTGTTTTTTTGGGGGTGCAGAGGGGGGCTTTTTGTTCAATTTTCGTGCTTCCCAAATAGGGAGTTTCTTTTTTCCCCGTTTCTCCAAGTTAAAATTTTTTGCCTGATTAGGGTTCGGTATGTTAAAAATTTTGATTTCCAAAATGTCGGTTTGACTTTTTAAACCCGATTGTGCTAACCCGACTCGGTTTTTCCAAGTATGTATTTTAGGGTCATGTTACGGTTACCCGCTTTCCCCCCCTTTTTTTTTTTCCCCCTCTTTTCTTTGTAAAAGGGGGTTTTTTTTACTAAGGGGGGAAAAAGGGTTTTTTGGTTGAAAATCTTTTTTCCATTCTTTTCTAGGAACCCCCACTTATGACCCCAGGATTAAGGCGCGACTTGTGGGCCCTGAGCTCAGGAGCTCCCGCTCCCGCCCCCGTTTTCGGGGCCCCCCCTTTTTTTAAACCCCCATGCTGGTGTATCCCCCCTCGCCCCTTACCGGTTTTTTTATTTTGAGTGCTTCCAGAAGATTCGCAGGGCGGGGAGCTGGTGCGTCCTTTTTCTCCATGGAGCCCCCGTATGATATGGGAACCCCCGGAACGTGCATGAGCCTTGCACGGCTTGTCCCCTGGGGGGGACCCCCCCCATCGCCGCCGAGTTCCCAGACATTGCCCTCTAGGAGTTTTGGGCAACATTTGATCTGGATGAGCACAAGAGGAAGTAGCGCCTGAAGGTGATCACTTTCTATCTTGGTGGGGTGTACAGGCAGCTCACCTACGATGAGTTTGCCGCTCATCTGGGCATCCCCTACGAGCACTATCACGATCATCACCTCGGTTGGGGCGAAGATGATAACGACGAGGAGTACCACGCGCTCTGAAGCCACATGACAGGCGTGTCTGGCGATCGCCTCGGGACGAACAACTCAGTTAAGTCTCTCTCTCACCCGCTCTATAAATTTATTCATATGGTTTGGCGGAGGTCGCTTTTATATGTTCCAGATAAGGATCGCCACCATATCCTTAAGGAGGAGCTCATGCTTCACCGAGCCATCCGAGAGAGCTCCCCCTCTCCACCCCGGCTGGGTGCTAGCTCACATCTTCAGCCAGCGGACCAAGAGGAGGAAGCTACCACGCAAAATCTTGGGAGGCAACTTCATAGGTCAGCTCATCCTCTCCTTTGGCATCAGCCATGAATATGGCCCTAACATTCCACGACACCCAATTATGACCGTTGGAGGAGACTTGGCGGTCGAGTATGACTTAGAACTCGACCTCAGTCCCCATGTAGCAGCAGATCCTCCACTCCAACCTGCGGTCGAGTCGGAGGACGAAGATGATGCTGAGGAGCAGCAGCCGCAACCGCCACCAGAATTCCAAGATTATATACCCTCGCCACACCATCAGGCAGGGTACATCCACCAGTCGCCGCCGCGCATTCCAGATCCATTTCCGGCGCATACTCACCAGCCGCGACATCACCCCGCGGATGTGGGAGAGTTATACGAGCGACTGCAGGAGTGGCGCATCACCGACAACGCCGCTCAAGAGGGCGCGATGGACTATTATGCAGCAACATATGCGCCGAGCCGACCGGCGATATGAGGCACAGATGGCGTGGCAACGCCAGCTCGGCGAATTTCTCAACTTTCACCTCCCGGTTCACCGGACCAGCAGTGATCGGGTTGTATTCCTTTTCTGGTGTCTTCTTTTTATTTATTATTTTCGGATTTCGATCCAACTTTTTTCTGTGTGGATCCGGGGCACTTGTCCCGGTTTCCTTTTTATGTTTCATTTGTTTTTGTTTTGTAGGCAGTTGGGAGATTCCCTTTGCTTCAGGTTCTGTTACACTTCCCTCCGCTCCGAGGATCCGTGCTTACCCTCTGAAATCAAACCGTCCTCTTCCAGGTTCTTCCATTCCACTCTGAACTCTAGAATTAGTCCTTTGAGGACACAGTCCGATTTAAGTGTGGGGTAGGATGCTAGAGAACCTTGCATGAACTTGATTGCCCTTGATTGTGTTTTGTGTGCCTCGTGATTCCATTCCAGTCTCTCTAGCATTAGAATGGCTCAGTTCTTGATTTTTGATGTTAAGTTGTTGTTCAACCTTTCATAATGATGCTTAGACTGCTTAACCTAGAACTTGAGAACCAACTTGTATGCTTTGATGCTAAATTGCCTGGTCAGAACAGAATTTTAAAATCACACTTGTAGTTTGTAGCCTTGATTGCATGAAAATGACCGAATCCGACTAGCAAACCAACTGTGAGCTTTTGATCCATTGCACGTAACTTGCAATTTAAATTCTTTCTGAGTGGTTTTCTGTTTACTTGAATGAGTTAGAATTTGCATGAAACCTACTCGAGACCACACGATGAACGAGTTCTAGAAGGATAGGGGCACCTAGATTCAGCTACTAAGCCAGATAGCCTACCAACGATAAAATCCACTAGGTTTAGACCCTTGAGCTTGGCCTGTTCTTTCGGTTCGATAATACATTACAACCATTTCCCATTTCTTTCATTCCCCGTTGATCCCCTGTGGTTGTAGTTCTAGATTGACCTACCGGAAGTCGGTTTGTGGTAACCTGCCTATAGCCATTAAACAGGTGGTCTTAGCTATTATGTCCAAACGTGTAAACCCCTCTAGCAATTAAAAGAAAAATCGGCACAAAAGAAAATAAAAGTAAAGAAAGAAAAAGAGAAAAATTTTCGAAAAAGAAAATGATTAAGAAAAGAAAATCAGAAAAAATTCAAAGTGTAGTTCAATAAAACGTTCTTCTCCCTACAAATGAAGAACGAAGTCAAAAGAAAAAGTTGAAAAGAAAAGAAAAAAATCGTGTAAAGAAAAAGAATAAGTGCTAGGTTGCTTGAGGGTATCATAGGACGAGCGTTCATTATTCCACCCGTGTTTGGTTAGACGGTAGGAAGCCATAGATTAGATTCGAGGGAAGTTAGTCGAAAGCTACACCGCACCAAAGCCATCATCATTCATCCCCATCATCCATCTCATTATAAACCCGAGTAGTGTAGATTTCATTACGGTCCTAGCAGGGAAGTCCTTCTTGACTAGATACTCGTGTTGTTACAGTGTGGAGATGTGGTCGAAATGCAAACCTATGACAGAATTCGGTAACAGAAAATGATCGAGAGCAGAAACACGTCCCTAAACACAGAGAGTGAGAGTTCCCATTGTACTATATACATCCTGTGTGAGGAGTCTGGTCGGTCAGGTCAAATTCGTGCATAATTGGTTGCTAACTACTTGTCGTGTGCAGTTTATTAGTGAGACCAGGTAGTTTGGCTGATCTGTATGCATGTTAGGTTTCTTGTTCTAGGATCGATCTGTCTAATGATTCATTGTGCTTGATTGAGCTCCAATTTAATCGATCTTATCATTTATGAACATGAGCGTTTCTATTCAGTTTGCTTGAGGACAAGCAAAAGCTTAAGTGTGGGGTATTTGATGACACTCGATTTGACGTGATTATCAGCCTCATTTAAGCAACATTTCTTTGCTTAAGACATTGTTTTTAGGGTCGAATAACGAATATTCAATCGATTGCCCTATCTCTTGCCATTTGTGTTACCTTGGCCCGTCTCGGGTCTATTTGATGGTTTTCTAGTGTTTTCATGTTAGCACAGGTTTTTGCCATCAAATAAAGTAGCCATGGAGTGTCTAAGGCGTTGGAACCTCGAGGAATCAAACTGGAATCGATCCAAGGAGCCAATCAAGTCAAACCAAAAATCTGCCATTCACACTTACAGTTTCGGCGAAACCAGGCCTCCAATTTCGGCGAAACCAGCAGTTCAAATCAAACTGATGCCAACAGAAGGATGGTTTCGGCAAAATAAATCAACTGCTCGGACCGAAGACATTGAACAGCCGGCGGAGCCCTGAACTCAAAGCCAGTTTCGCCGAAACTATCCCTATGGTTTCGGCGAAAACATCAGCTCAGCCCGGCCCAACTAGGGTTAAGTATTTATACTTAATCCGGCGGCCCGAAAAAGAGAATTCATTAATTAATCATAATACAACTTTTTAAGATCAGAATTCTCTGAAGTTCTGGAGCGAGGAGTTGGAGTTCGAAGAGCGGATAGAGATCGTGACGCCATCCCTTCCACCTCGGAGAACCGGAGCTAGGAGTGCAACTTACCAAAGATCGGAGTCTGTCAGAGTCGTCTGAATTAGGTTTTTCAGATTCTTTTCTGTTCTTCCTCTGAATGATGAACTCTTCTTTGTCTTTGTGTCTTTTGTAATGATCATGAGTAGCTAAACCCTTTAGAGCTTAGACTAGATGAACCCTAAGTTACCCAGGCTTTAAAGCGGTCACGGATCGGCGGTGATTAGATTCGAAAATTCAATCAGTTCTTTTTCATGTTTGATTCGTTCTTCATTGTTCATGTTTCTTGTCTGGATTGATCACCTAGATTAGATTCTTGTTAAGCTAAGGATAGAAGCGAACGCTCGCCTTACTTTAGAACATCGAATTAAACAATTAACCTTATAATTGGAGTGTGCCTTTCGTAGGAACCGGTTAGGGTTAATTCACTACAAGAGTAACTCATTAATCACTAGTAATCACACCAATTAATTAAGTCGTTGCGAGAGGCGACCGTACCCGGGCGGCTAGTTAATCTTGGTAGTTAGAACGGATAGAGCGAAACGTTCGCCGGTCTTAAACCTAAGGGTAAGGAGTTATGGTGGTGTCTTAGTAGTTGATTGAATAAGAATCGAAATCCGCTGATCTGTTGATTGCCAATGCTCTGGGGAACGAAGGGGGATTCAAAGTCTAAGTTCGTCTGCCATTCTTGTTTCCAAACCCTAATTCTCAATCTGCTTTAGTTTAATCTTTTTAATTTTTCTGCATTTCTTAGAAGTAGAAGTCGTGGAACTCACACCACGCACTAAGTGTTTTTCTTTGAATAATTTGTTAGTTCTGAAGTAGCCAATCATTCGAAGGCCCGTGGAATACGATCTGCTATACGCTTTTTTTTTCTTAGCATTAGTATTTTTATTTGGCTGAATCCCGACCAACGACCGGAGGTTTCACCAATAATAGATTCCAAAGTATTGTTAACAGGCTAGATGGTCTAGGAAGGAAATATGACAATGAGGACCTTATAAGAAAAATCTTATGGTCACTCCCTAAAATCTGGAGGCCTAAAATCACAGCTATAGAAGAATCAAAGGATTTAGCTGCCATGAATATTGATGACTTAATAGGATCCTTAATTACTCATGAAGAGTATATTAAGAGAGAAGAAAACACTGATGATCAAAAGAAAAAAACTATAGCTTTGAAAACTGAGGTAGAAAATCTAGATGAATATGATGATTCTGAGCTTGCCTTGTTAAGTAAACATGTCAGTAAACTCCTGAAGCTCAGAAAAGATAGGAAGAAATCTAATTATCAAAGCAGGAGTAAGGAGTTCGAACATGACAGAAGTAATGATAAGAGCAGTAACAAATTATACAAAGGTAAGAGAGAACAACCAAGTAGTAGTAGCAATAGTAGCAATCAGTTAGGTTGTTTTAAAATGTAGAAAACAGGGTCATGTAAAGGCTGAGTGCCCTCAACTGAAGAGAGAAAGACCTCTCCAAGCTACCTGGAGCTGCAGTGAGGATGACACAGATGACAGTGATGATGAACAGTTTGATAACAAGGCTCTTATGGCAATTACAGATGATCCAACAGAAGACATCATTCCTATAACTGACCAGGTATTTGTCTCTGACTACTTTACAGACTCTGAAAGTGAAGTTGAATCAAACTTATTTGAAACTACTATATCTGATATTCGGTTAGAGTTTCTAAATGTTAGAAGGAGGTATTTAGAGTTAAGAAGAGATGCTGCTACTGCTGAAATAAACATAGAAAAGGTTAAAAATGAATGTGAAAAGGTTAAGCAACATAATCTTGAACTTTCACATGTCATAACTGATTTAAATGAACAAAAAGATACTCAATACAGTAAGATTAGGCGTCTGGTTATAGATAATTGGAGATTTCGTGAACAATTGAAAAGGATTTTTAGAGAAAATAAACTCTCTGAATCTCAACATTTTCACAAAGCTACAATCAGGAACTCGGATAGGTCTCAGTGTTTTAACTGTCATAAAAGTGGACACATTAGTAGGTTCTGTTCTGTTCAAAAAAAGGTATCCCAGAAAATCTGGGTGCCAAAAACCAAATGACTATTGTTGATGCAGGTTTGCTATTGAGAACTATTGGATACTTGATAGTGGATGCTTGCACATATGACAGGTAACAAAGATCTCTTTTTAAACTTTACGTATACAAATAAAGGTACAGTCACTCTTGGTGATAACAGTTCTTGCAATATCATTGGTGTTGGTAGTGTTGGAAATGGAAACGACATTGTTCTGAATAAAGTTATGCTTGTTAAAGGACTAAACATAATCTTATTTCGATTAGTCAGCTCTGTGATAAAAAGAACAGAATTATCTTTGAAAATCTTGCCTGCTATGTTGAAAGAATTCTAGACAGCAAGATTCTGTTTACAGGAGTTAGAAAGGGAAATATTTATCTTATAGATTTTCATAAGATTGATAATTCATCTGAACTCTGTCTGCATTCTGTAAAAGGAGAAGACCAATTTTTCTGTGATAGCTGCAGTTTTAGCGGTATCAAATAACTAATCTACCAAGGTAGACTAGATCGTATTCCACAGGGTTTCTACTAATTGACTACTCAAAGAAGCTGACAAATTACTCAGGTTTAAACACAAGTTGTGCGTGGTGTGAGTTCCACGACTTCTAATCTAACGAACAAGGAAAATAAAAGACAAAAAGTAAAAAGGTTGACTAACGAGAAGATAGACGAACTTAGATTTCGAATCCCCCTTAGATCACCAGAGCATTGGCAATCAACAGATCAGCGGTTTTCAATTCTAATTCAATCGGTTTCTATACACCACCATAACTCCTTACCCTTAGGTTTAAGACTGGCGAACGTTCGCTCTATCCGATCTAACTACCAAGATTAACTAGCCGCCCGAGTACGGTCGCCTCTCGCAACGACTTAATTAACTGGTGCAATTACTAACGATTTATGAGTTACTCTTGCAGTGGATTAACCCTAACCGGTTCCTACGAAAGGCACACTTCAATTATAAGGTTAACTGGTTGAATTGATGTTTTTAAAGAGAGGCGAGCGTTCGCTTCTATCCTCAACTTAACAAGAATCTAAACTAGGTGATCAAGGAAGACAAGTTTTAAGCGCCAAAGCAGGGAGATGTCTGGCGACTAACCCTAGCTTGCAAAAACCTAATCTAGGCGATCAACCAGAGAAGAAACATAAACAATCAAGAACAAAACAACCATGCAAAGAGAAACTGATTGAACTTTGAATCTAATTACCGCCGATCCGTGACCGCTTTAAAGCCCTGGGTCACTTAGGGTTCATCTAATCTAAGCTCTACAAGTCAGTTACTCATATCAGAAACAAGAGAATCAAAGGCAACAATGAAGATCATCATACAGAGGAAGAACAGATAAGAACTGAAAAAACCTAATTCTGACGACTCCGCGAAGCTTCAATCTCCTGGGTCTTCAACTTTAAGCTCCGAGTTCTCCGAGGTGAAGGATAGCGTCACGATCTCTCCACGGATCTTCGAACTCTCTAAACTCTATCTATCGACCCTAGAGTCGGCTGACTCTCAAAAGTATGATTTGTGAAAATATGAATAATGATTGATTCTTCCTTTTGGGCCGCCGGGTTAAGTATTTATACTTAAACCCTAAGTCGCCGGATTCCTTCTGTTATTTGTGCCGAAAATAATGAAGTATTTTCGCCGAAAATATTCTTGCAATTGAAGACACCGCCGGCTGATTTCTCTGTACTCTATTTTCGGATCGAAGAGTTAATCAATTTCACCGAAAATACCTTTGACTCGGCATCAGTTGGTTTGTACTATTATTTTCGCCGAAATCAATAGGGTATTTTCGGCGAAAATATCTTTGTAGTCGGGTAGGGATTTGCTTTGACTTTGATTGGCTCCTTTGATCGATTCCGGTTTGGTTCCTCGAGGTTCCAATGCCTTAGACACGTCCATGGCTACTTTATTTGACGGCGAAAACCTGTGCTAAACAAAAACACTAGAAAACCATCAAATAGACCGAAACGGGCCAAGGTAACACAATTGGCACGAGATAGGGCAATCGATTGAATATTCGTTATTCTACCCTAAAAACAATGTCTTAAGCAAAGAAATGTCGCTTAAATGAGGCTGATAATCACGTCAAATCGAGTGTCATCAAATACCCCACACTTAAGCTTTTGCTTGTCCTCAAGCAAACTGAACTAGAACACACTCAAATTCACAAATGACACGAGATTAAACTGAGATTCAATTCTAACAATTTGGTTTAGACTGTTCCACGTAGAAAAAGTGACCTACACATGCAAGAACATCAACCAAACAAGTTTTCGATCTCACTAATTTCTGCACACTTCAAGTAGTGGTTTTAACAAAGCTCGTTTCTTGGCAAAACAATTAATCATAATTAACCGACTACGATAACACTAATTCTAATCAAAAAGACTTTAAGCTCTAGCCATGATGTGGATGCGGAGGTAGGAAAAAGTGACGTGGCTATCGACTCGACTTCATCCGTTTCTAGATCTGTGCGTTACATGTTCTAGCTAGGACTAATTTAAACAACAATTATTTCAAGTTTCAACTTCTTCGTTCAATTTATTTACTGCATACTAGTGCTCGATACCAAACACTTCACTTAGGTGTTGGACCTGCCTAGCTCACAGTATTTGTGCTTATGCTAGTGCTCAACCCGAACACTTCACTTAGGTGTCGGGCTTGCCTAGCTTTATTTTCAGCACTTTAAAGAACTTAAATTGATTCGATTAACTCAATTACTTGATTTAACCATTTAGCCACTTGATCCTAGCTAGTTATAACTTTTTACACGAGATTTCGAATTGGATTTCCATTTAATCTCAAGCCACAATCACAGGTGAACAAATATGGAGTGAAAAACATGGGAGAAGCTAGCATCTATCATCTTAGAATGGTGTTATCGAGCTTTGTTGTTAACAAGTCAATCAATTCAATTAATTCAAGTTTCAACTACCGAAGTGATTTGTGATCTGTTCTGACCTAGACTCATTTAATATCAGTTTCAACACGTTGGTTACAGGTTCTAAGTGGAACAGTCTAGATGTTATTGATCAAAATTGAAGTCAATTTAACATCAAAAGTCAAGAATCGAGCAATTCTATCAAGAGAAATTTCAAATTTGAACCACAAATCATAGAAAATCAAACAAGATCATGCATAATCCTAGAATCCTAATATACCCCACACTTAAACGGTTCTGTGTCCTCACAGGACTAAACTAGAGTAGAGAGATACGAAGAACCTGTGACGTGATGGTCGGTGTAGCGGATGAACACGGAGAGTCCGGATTGGAGCGGAGCAGCTACTCAAGTTCCTACAAAAACAAAAATAACAAAAAGATCAAAAGGATACCGGGACAAGTGTCCCGGATCCACACAAGTCAAACAAAGACGGTTAGGGGAATTTTGAAAATATTTTGACTCTCTTTAACTGGAGGATTGGGTGGTTTTCAAAATAGTTTTCGGCGAAAATAAGAGGGTGTTTTCGCCGAAAATTTTAGTTCAAATGCACTGCCGGTTTTTCAAGTGTGTTTTCACCGAAAGTAACCATATGTTTTCGCCGAAAATAAGCGTTAAAATCACTGCCTGGTTTTCAAGTTCAATTTCGCCGAAAACATTATAAATTTCGGACCAAAAATATGAAACAGAGAGGTTCAGTGAAACCAAAAGGCGATTTCGCCGAAAATGGGGTTGAATATTCGCCGAAAATTTTGAACTACTCGGTGAAAATATTTTCGCAAATCCGGCAAACTTCAGAAAATCACACTTAAATCCACAAAAATCGGAACGACCTCAATCAACTTGCGACTGACACTATGACACGCAGTCTACACACGAAAAATAAGAAAACAAACAAACTGACACTTTTGGCTCCCCCGAACCGACTCTAAAATACTAAGTTCGACAAAAAATTAAAAAACAGAATCCAGCCGTGGGTTGCCTCCCACGAAGCGCTCTCTTTTAACGTCCTTGAGCCGGACGATACCTGTTAGGGACCCCAACTTAGGAGTTCCTTGAAGTCAATCGTCTTCTTCAAGGTGTGCGGTTAAGTGCCATGTAGCACTCCAGCAGGGTGATGTAACCGGTAGGGTTCCAGTAGATCGTGGTTCTGGTTGGATGACCAGTTCTTCTTGAATTCTCCTTCTGGAGGAGGAAAGAGGTAGTACGGCGCGGCATGATCAATGAGCTCCATCTTCTCCACCTGATGCTCATCAAGAGGTCTCTCGGGATCGAGTGTGTATACTTCCAAATCCTTGACGTCTTTGATTCCCACGTGCTCGTCTCTGGCTTGATCTATAGGTTGGCTCGGCGGAAGCTCGATTGAGGATATCTCCTCGATTTCTTCGTGCTCCTCTTCAGCTTCAACTTCAAGATGGATTGGCTCTATGTCTTCATCTACCACCACCGCCAAAGATTCTTTAACAGATGCTTCTAGCTCGCAATAGTCATGGGTGAGGTTGTCATGTTCATCTTCGTACGGCTCTTGAGCATCTTCTTCCATTAGTGGATTTGGTTGCTCGAGCTCGACATCCATCACGTACGAGCTTGTATAATCGAAAGGAGATCATCCAAGGCGGATTCTACTCTTGCCGTCTGTTGTCGATGCTGATGAGCCGGTATATACACCTCTTGATGAATTTGCTGGTCGTGTGTAGCTTCTGGCTCTTCTTCGAAATGCTCTTGAGCATCTTCTTCCATTAATTTCACTAGTCGCTTGAGCTCGGCGTTCCTTGTATCAGCAGCATCGTTCATTGATTGGAGGTTGTCGGTCGCGGCTTGGGTGATTGCCATCCATTGTTGATGCTCATAAGTGTGTAAATCCATCTCTTGGGAGTCTTCAATATATGGTGCTTCATTGATGTACCACCCTTGGTACTGGTCATCCCACATGTAATCCTGCATAATTAAAACTCAAAAACACTACCCAGGTAAATCATGAAAATATGGAGGAAAATAAATGGTAAGGCGGAAAGGTAGAAGAATAATTTGCCAACTCTTCTTTCAAACAATTAGAAGAGTCCCCGGCAACGGCGCCAATTTGATAGCTGCAGTTTTAGCGGTATCAAATAACTAATCTACCAAGGTAGACTAGATCGTATTCCACAGGGTTTCTACTAATTGACTACTCAAAGAAGCTGACAAATTACTCAGGTTTAAACACAAGTTGTGCGTGGTGTGAGTTCCACGACTTCTAATCTAACGAACAAGGAAAATAAAAGACAAAAAGTAAAAAGGTTGACTAACGAGAAGATAGACGAACTTAGATTTCGAATCCCCCTTAGATCACCAGAGCATTGGCAATCAACAGATCAGCGGTTTTCAATTCTAATTCAATCGGTTTCTATACACCACCATAACTACTTACCCTTAGGTTTAAGACTGGCGAACGTTCGCTCTATCCGATCTAACTACCAAGATTAACTAGCCGCCCGGGTATGGTAGCCTCTCGCAACGACTTAATTAACTGGTGCAATTACTAACGATTTATGAGTTACTTTTGCAGTGGATTAACCCTAACCGGTTCCTACGAAAGGCACACTCCAATTATAAGGTTAACTGGTTGAATTGATGTTTTAAAGAGAGGCGAGCGTTCGCTTCTATCCTCAACTTAACAAGAATCTAAACTAGGTGATCAAGGAAGACAAGTTTAAGCGCCAAAGCAGGGAGATGTCTGGCGACTAACCCTAGCTTGCAAAAACCTAATCTAGGCGATCAACCAGAGAAGAAACATAAACAATCAAGAACAAAACAACCATGCAAAGAGAAACTGATAGAACTTTGAATCTAATTACCGCCGATCCGTGACCGCTCTAAAGCCCTGGGTCACTTAGGGTTCATCTAATCTAAGCTCTACAAGTTCAGTTACTCATATCAGAAATAAGAGAATCAAAGGCAACAATGAAATCATCATACAGAGGAAGAACAGATAAGAACTGAAAAACCTAATTCTGACGACTCCCGCGAAGCTTCAATCTCCTGGGTCTTCAACTTTAAGCTCCGAGTTCTCCGAGGTGAAGGATGGCGTCACGATCTCTCCACGGATCTTCGAACTCTCTAAACTCTATCTATCGACCCTAGAGTCGGCTGACTCTCAAAAGTCTGATTTGTGAAAATATGAATAATGATTGATTCTTCCTTTTGGGCCGCCGGGTTAAGTATTTATACTTAAACCCTAAGTCGCCGGATTCCTTCTGTTATTTTCGCCAAAAATAATGAAGTATTTTCGCCGAAAATATTCTTGCAATTGAAGACACCGCCGGCTGATTTCTCTGTACTCTATTTTTGGATCGAAGAGTTAATCAATTTCGCCGAAAATACCTTTGACTCGGCATCAGTTGGTTTGTACTATTATTTTCGCCGAAATCAATAGGGTATTTTCAGCGAAAATATCTTTGTAGTCGGGTAGGGATTTGCTTTGACTTTGATTGGCTCCTTTGATCGATTCCGGTTTGGTTCCTCGAGGTTCCAATGCCTTAGACACGTCCATGGCTACTTTATTTGACGGCGAAAACCTGTGCTAACACAAAAACACTAGAAAACCATCAAATAGACCCGAAACGGGCCAAGGTAACACAATTGGCACGAGATAGGGCAATCGATTGAATATTCGTTATTGTACCCTAAAAACAATGTCTTAAGCAAAGAAATGTCTCTTAAATGAGGCTGATAATCACGTCAAATCGAGTGTCATCACTCTGGTATAGGAAACTTGGTCATATTAGCATCAGTGCTCTAAGCAAATTAAGTAGAAAGAATCTTGTTAGAGGTCTACCTAAGCTTGATTCCAAGAAGGAATTTTTCTGTGATGCATGTGTCAAAGGAAAACATACTCACAGCTCTTTCAAAGTCAAAAGTAATATTTCAAGTTCTAGGGTGCTTGAACTCATTCATATGGAATTATTTGGTCCAGCAAATGTTATGACCATGGGAGGAAAATATTACTGCTTTGTTCTTGTCGATGACTTTTCTCGGTTTTGCTGGATTTACTTACTTAGTTCAAAAGATGAAACTTTGTCAAAACTGAAAAGTTTCACTAAGAAAATTCAAAATGAATTAGACGAAAAAGTAAGGTCTATTAGGAGTGATAATGGGCTGAGTTTACTAGTGAGGAATTTAAAAATTTTTGTGATGAAAATGGTATTACTCATTACTTCTCGGCTCCTAGGACTCCTCAGCAAAATGGAGTTGCTGAGAGGAAAAACCGTACTCTTATCGAAATTGCTAGAACTCTCCTAAATGACTTTAGCTTACCTAAAAGCTTTTGGGGAGAAGCAGTGAGTACTGCCTGTTATGTAACAACAGGGTACTCATTCGCTCAAGCTTAAAAAAGACTCCTTATGAGCTTTTAAAAGGAAGAAAACCAAACATTGGTTATTTTCATCCGTTCGGATGCAAATGCTTCATTTTAAACTCAAAGGATAATCTAGGTAAATTCGATGCAAAGTCGGATGAAGGTATTTTCTTAGGATACTCCTCTCATAGTAAAGCCTTTAGAGTTTACAATAAATGGACCTTCAAAGTTGAAGAGTCCATCAATGTGGTATTTGATGAGTCTTTGTGTGAAGATAAGTCACAGGATCTTGATGAAGACGAAATTCTATTCGAAGAAAGCTCTGTTGATCATCTGTCTAAAGAACAGAAGACAACTGCAGCAGAGCAACCTTCAAATTGAACAAAGGAAGTTCCAGCACAAATGATACAGAACATCAGTCCATGGCACCACAACATATAGTCAAAAGGCATCCTCCATCTCAGGTAATTGGTGCTATTAATACTCGCCTTGTTACTCGTTCAAAGTCAGTTCATAGTGCTTTTGTTTCTCTCATTGAACCAAAGAACTACAAAGAGGCATTAAAAGATGAAAATTGGTCCTTGCTATGAATGATGAGGTTAATCAATTAGAGAGATCAAATGTTTGGAAATTAGTTCCTAGACCTTTAGATAGGACTATTATAGGAACAAAGTGGGTTTTTTTCGAAATAAAACTGATGAACATGGTAGTGTATCTAGGAATAAAGCTAGGCTTGTTGCTCAAGGATATAGTCAGGAAGAGGGAATCAATTTTTATGAAACTTTTGCACCTGTTGCCAGACTAGAAGCCATTAGAATGCTATGTGCTTTTGCCATCTTAAATGGTTTCAAACTTTATCAAATGGACGTTAAGAGTGCCTTTTTAAACGGTGATCTTAAAGAAGAAGTTTTTGTTAATCAACCTCCTGGTTTTGAAGACTCTTCTTTCCCTGATCATGTTTTTCTGCTAAACAAAGCCCTTTATGGACTAAAACAAGCTCCTAGAGCTTGGTATGACAACTTAGCAATTTCCTGTGTGACCAAAACTTTTCTAGAGGAAGTGTTGACAGAACACTGTTCTACAAACGAAGAAGAAATGACATGCTTCTTGTGCAAGTCTATGTCGATGACATTATTTTGGCTCAGCAAATAAGGAAATATGTGACGAGTTTAGTACTTCTATGCAATCAAAATTTGAGATGAGTCTTATGGGAGAATTGAATTACTTTCTAGGACTTCAGATTCACCAATTTTCCTTGGAACCTTCATTTCTCAGTCAAAATATTGCAGAAACATGCTCAACAAATTCAAACTCAGTTCTCTAAAATCGAGTCCTAATCCTATGAGTACTTCTGTCAAACTTGACTTTGATCCTTCTGGAAACTGCAGTTGATGAAAAACTATACAGGGGCATGATTGGCTCTCTACTTTATCTCACTGCAAGTCGTCCAGACATTGCTTTTAGTGTAGGAGTTTGTGCTCATTTTCAATGATGTCCTAAACTCAGTCACTTAACTGCTGTTAAGCGAATCTTTAGATATCTCTCAGGCACTATTGAACTAGGACTCTAGTATTCTGCACACTCTTCTCTTTCTCTTTTAGGATATTCTGATTCTGACTTCGCTGGAAGTCTTATTGACAGAAAGAGCACTTCCGGCACTTGCCAATTCTTAGGAGATTCTCTGATTTCTTGGTTCAGCAAGAAACAGGCTTGTGTTGCCCTATCCACTGCAGAGGCAGAGTACCTAGCTGTAGGCAGTGAATGCACACAACTTGTCTGGATGAAAGCCCAGTTAAAAGATTAACGGGCTTACACTTAACATAGTTCCTCTTTTCTGTGATAATACAAGTACAATTAACATGACTAAAAACCCAATTCTTCATTCTCGAACCAAACACATCGATATTAAACACCATTTTATTCAGGATCTTGTGTCAAATAAGGAAATTGTACTTGAGTATATTCCCACAGAACACCAACTGGCCGATATCTTCACAAAATCCCGTGAGCATCGATAGGGTTTTCCTTTTCTCCGCAAGAACTTGGCTTAATTACTTCTTTAGATGCTCAGGATTGGACACGAGATCTTTAAATTTCCCCTTCCCATTT
>JAVBHU010000173.1:20000-30000 GCA_034768395.1 Linum lewisii | reverse complement strand
TTTCCCCCACCATCCTAATTCTCATTCCTAAGTCAATCCATTACTTAATTCACTTCAGTTCACACCCAATCCCAAATCATATCAATCAACAACAACAAACAATCACGCAATCAACAATAGCAATCAGGCACATTCACAAACAGTTTAACCCCTTTTACGCTCATAACTTTCATGCATATACCTAGGTTTTGTTCTAAGTCCAATTGAAACTCCTCACGCTGTCCATACTACTTACACAACGCTAGGCCCTCACCTGAATAGAAGACGAGGCTCTAATCGTCTTCTAGTTCCCCAGAAACTCGAACTCCAACCTCCCAAACTCGTAGCTCTACCCTTCCTTACTGCTCACGACCTACACCCAGAAACCAAAATCGAGGTTAGCGATCTCTCTCCTCGTCGCTACGAATCCATAGCAACAAACGGAACTCAATCCGACCTCTATAGCTCCCGAATCACCCTTCGAAGGTTGCTTGAAGTTGGTTCGTCAATGGATTTTCGGGAGAGAGAAAAGGAAGACGAAAGTACGGATTACTTGTGCAATTTCCGTCCTTTTATGCACAAAATGTGCGCCTGGCATGTCAAATGTGCGCCGCGCACATTGAACCCTAAATGGCGCACATTTTGAATATTCTGCCGAAAGTTTGCTGAATTTAAATTGAAAAAGTGCGCCTGACACTTCCAAATGTGCGCCTGCGCACATTAGGGCCCGAAATGAGCACTCTTGGTACTGTTCACAGTTCCCCTCTTTTGCAACTTCGACCCGGCACACACCCAACACGTCCCGAACCTCAAGAGACCCTCTTAAGTACCGTTTCCGGCACTCTAGTCACCCAACTTGAGTTCAAACCCGTTCGGTTGGGCGGGGATGTTACAAGACTCCACAACTTCAAGGCATTTCGTCCCGAAATCATCCCTAACTCATCCTAGCAATAGACACCGAACAACCCTAAACCTTCTGAACCAAACAACCACCATAAGCAAAACCACAAAGCATACATCAAGGAAAATTATACCTGATTCATCACACTTCCACTAATCCGGGTACCGCCGCCATCATACTCTCCTCGGTCTCCAAGTAGCCGACTCGCTCTCATGTTCCTCCATAAACCACCTTGAGCTGCGGAATCTTCTTATTCCTCAAGACCCGACTTGCCTATCCACGATCGCGACTGGCTTCTCCTCATAATTAAGTCTTGCTCAATCTCCACCTCTTCCGCTGAATTACATGAGAAGGGTCCCCATGATACCGCCTAAGCACGCTCACATGGAACACATTGTGTATCCGTTCCAACTCCCTCGGCAAGGCCAACACATAAGCCACCGACCCGACTTAGCGAGGATCTCATAAGGACCGATGTACCGAGGGCGCCAACTTCCCCTTTCTACCGAAACGCATCAGCCCTTTCCACGTGACACCTTCAAAATACCTTCTCACCCAACATTGAAACTCAGCTCTCTAGCACGACCGTCGGCATACCTTTTTGCCTATCTTGAGCCGCTCTCAATCTCTCCTGATAACCTTAACCCGATCGACCGTCTCTGCACAACTTAGGACCCGACAACACCCTCGCACCTTCCTCATCCCAACACAATGGCGTCCTACACTTCCTCCCATACAAGGCCTCAAAAGGAGCGGACTTCAACTACAATGGTACGAGTTGTTATAGGCTAACTCAATCAAAGGTAGCAATTCAGTCCAAGGGGTTTGAAACTCCATAGCACAGCTTTCTCAACAACTCCTCCAAAGTGAGGATCGTCCTCTTCCGATTGCCCATCCGTCTGAGGATGGAACGACCGTCGAGAACTTGAGCTTAGTTCCCAAGCTGTATGCAGCCCCTCCCAAAAATGGGACGTGAAACTCGGATCCCGGTCGGAGACGATGGATTGAGGAACCCCATGCAACCTACACACCTCTTCTATGTACACACTTTGCTAACACCTCCACAACTAGCTTAAACCGAATGGTATGAAATGAGCAACTTTCGTCAAGCGATCAACTATTACCCACACGGCATCTTTCCCCTCTCTAGTCGGCGAAAACCTGATACAAAGTCCATGGTGAGTCCGCAAACTTCCACTCCGGAATAGGTAGGGACTGAAGTAACCCACCCGGGGCTCTATGCTCCGCCTTAGCTTTTTGACAAACCAAACAAGTCGCCACACTAACGAGCCACATCCTTCTTCATCCCTGCCACCAAAAAACTTAACTTCATCATTGTATCATCTTGTCATCCCGGGATGCATAGCATACATCGAGATGAGCCTCCTCCAAAATCCCCTTCCTCAATTCCTCTACTTCTGGTACGCACACTCGAACCCTTGCATTTCAAACAATCCCCCACTACCTCAAATCATTATCCAAGCCCTTCTCAACCTCCCCTCGAATATAGCCACCAGAGTAGCATCTTTGAGCTGCTCCTCACCAATCCTATCATTCAGCATAGGCCTAATGTTGAGCTTGGCAAGCAAACTCCCACATCATCTAACTGCCATCTCTACCCTTAAAGCTCTAAGATCCACCAACTCCTTCCGACTTAAAGCATCCGCAACCACATTAGCTTTACCAGGATGGTAGTCAAATGATACAGTCATAATCCTTCAAGAGCTCCACCCAACGCCGTTGCCTGCCATCAGCTCCTTTGATCCATAAGGTGCTTAAGACTCTTGTGATCAGTCATGATCTTAAACGTCTCACCATACAATAATGCCTCCACAACTTCAAGGCGAACACCACCGCAGCTAACTCCAAATCATGGGTTGGTAGTTCACCATCATGCACCCTAAGTTGTCGGGAGGGCTAAGCGACAACCTTCCCATTCTGCATCAACACACAGCCCAACCCTTGCAAAGACGCATCACTAAACACCACATACTCTCCACCTTCTACTGGCAAGGTCAACACCGGAGCTGAAGTCAACTTCTTCTTCAACTCTCAAAGCTCCTCTGACATTCTTCGCTCCACTCATACCTCGATCCTTCCTCAACAACTTATGTAGAGGAGACGCTATGTAGATGAACCCTTCTACGAACCTTCGGTAGTAACCATCTAACCCCAAGAAGCTCCTCAGTTGCGACCAACACCTTAGGGGAGACCAATTAACCACCGCTTCAATCTTCTTTGGTCAACCTCCACGCCTCTCTTAGAAACCACATGCCCAAGAAACAATACTTCCTCCAACCAAAAGGCACACTTTGAAAACTGGCAAAAAGTTGCTGCTCCCTCAACCTATGAAAAACAATCCTCAAGTGCTCCTCATGCTCCTTCTAGTCTTAGAAGTAAATGAGGATATCATCGATGAACACTATCACGAACTTATCCAAATATTCATGGAAGACCTTGTTCATGAGGCCATGAACGCGGCGGAGCATTGGTGAGCCAAACGCATTACCAGAAACTCAAGTGTCCATAGCGGGTCCTAAAGGCTGTCATTGCACCGATCCTTCTCCACCTTCAACTGGTGATAACCCGACCTCAAGTCTATCTTCGAAAACACTTCAGCCCCTTGCAGTTGGTCGAAGAGATCGCTATCCTTGGAAGTGGTAACGATTTCTTGATCGTCGCCTTGTTCACCGCCCTATAGCAATACACATCCGCATCGACCCATCCTTCTTCATCACAAACAACACCGGTTGCCCCCCACGGTGAACGCTTGGCGGATGAACCCCTTATCCAGAGCTCCTGCAATGCTCCTTCAACTCCTTTAACTCCGCCGTGCCATGCGATAAGGTGGAATAGAGATGGAGCAGTTCCAGGAACCAGCTCTATAATGAACTCCACCTCCACGCTCGATCGTGCTCCCGGTATTCCTCAAACACATCCGCAAAACTCCCCGAGCTACCGGTACTCTCCAACTCGTCATTCCGCTCATGACACTTTGCACCAATAAAGCCTCACACCCTGTCTTGGATCGAGAGAAAGGCTTGCATTGCTGAAATTACTCCCATAGGTGCGGACTCCCTCTTCCTGACCACCCTTGAAACACCACCTGGCCACACCTCCCACCTGAAGCAACACCTCCTTCTTCTGACAGTCGAGCAAGCCCCATGCCTAGCCAACCAATCCATGCCGAGGAATAAACGTCGAATTCATTGAAAGGAAGCACCACCAAATCAGCCAAGAACTCTAAACACCCCCCACTAGCACTCTACACCCTCTACACACTCTATCCACCCAAACAGAAGTCCCCAGAGGAGTTCTGACGCCCCCAACAACACCCAAACTACTAGCTACACACCCAAACTACTGCAAACATTTCTCAGATACAAAGGAATGGGTTGACCCCGAATCAAACAAAGCGAAACGAAAGATCTAAGATGGAGATCATACCGGTCAACCACGTCGTTCGCATTCTCTGCCGCACCCTTGGTAAGAGCTAAAGCATCCCTTGCTCCCCTCCAGCTCCAACAGTGTGGCATTAGCTCCCGTTCCTCGACCAGCACATCGCAGCCCCCCCGCCCCATACTGCCTCCAACTCTGCTTCCATAGCTCCTAGATGGAGCCCTAGCCCCTGCAAACCCATCCCCAGACGGTCTGGTGCATCACTCTCCTCCTCGGACAAGAGTTACTCCTATGACCCGGCCTGTCCACAAAGGGGTTTGCAAAGGTCACGGGGCTGGTCTCAGTAAAGACATTCCCCAAAATGTGCTTCTTGCAAATACCCCACATCGGCAACCCCTCGATGCTCCCCTTCCCTAGCCGTCCCGCCCTATAAAAGCAGTAGCACTCATGGACCGGGGAGGGCCACAAGTATAACAAACCATCACACCCCCTGCGGAGCAGACCGCTGCACACTTAAAGTCGGCAGTAAGATGTCGGGGCCCCTTTTAAGCCGTGCTATGAGTGACCGAGGAGAAGGCTGAGTCGACGCCTTCCGCTTCTTTTTTCCCCTTTCCCTTTTTTGTTCCCCCAAAGCCTTTCCCTTCCAAAGCCGCGCTTAACTGACACAAGCTCCCCATATCAGCGTGTGACCCCCTTTCCTGAATCTCCACCTAAACCCTTCTTGAACTGGGAAATGAGCTTCCTCTCCCGGTTGGCCCGCTCATCAACCCACTTAGGAAAAGTGCACTCTATGTAAATGCCGAAGGGACTTCTCCCCTTGCTCCAAACTCATGAAACCCCTTGGCTTTCTCCTCACCCAGAGGTCCCGGGCAAAACTGATCACGAACACCTCCAAAAAAACTCACCCAACCCCAAATTCTCTGGCGAACCAACTCGACTCTCGGCATCGACTCCACCCATTCAAAGCAGGGACCCTTAAACAGAAAGGCCATTGCTTGCACCTTAAGCCCCTTTCATCAAGTCCCCTCTTGCAGAACTTGAAACTCACACCCTGAACCCCACGCTCCCCCAACCTCAATCGGCTACCTCACCGCTAAACTCCCCAAAGTCCATCCCTTCAACAGACTGGGTTGAACCTAGAGCTCCCCTCCAAACCCGAGTTCCCTTTGGACCTACTTTCCATTCCCTTGACTGGTTTCCTACTGGAGGACTTTAAACATTTCAGTTAAACCGCTCAAGAAACTTCAACACGTAATTCATCCTTGATTTCAAAACACCCACCCATTTAAAACAGTTTGACAAAAAAACCCTCGGATGCCCGTCCCATACCGATGTCTCATCCTCCCCCCCCACGAGTTATTACTCCCCAAGAGAGAAAATATCAACCGGTAAAAGCAGCGACAAACCAGCTCTGATACCATTGTAACCCCCAACCGTCCCGAATCAACTGGGTGAAACCCGAGTTGAACCGGTATCGAGTATTACCCAGTGAAAAACGACAGTGATAACAATCAAATCCAAGCTCAAAATAAGAGTATAAATGAGAGGCCTCCATAACCAGGAAAAACATAAACTGTTTACAACTCCAAATCCATCATAAAACCCATAAAATCCAACATAATCTGAAAGATACATAATCCAAGTAAAACCCCCAAAGTGTCCCAAGTCAACTGAAATATATAAATAGGTCAACTCCAAGTAGGCACCGGTCTTCACCTCATAGCTTCAGCCCAGCTCTTCTCGGAATCCACCTCAACTCTGACTCCACACCCCCTCTCTAACCACGAGACCCCTGAAAGGGAGAAAGGGATCAATTTCCTATTGAAATTGAGTGAACCCACTGGGCCTACCTACACGTTGTCCTACTCTAGGGAGCGATTCCAACTCCGCACAAGACATTCAACATGGAACCATACCCAAACCCCCTTTCCATATTTAATTCCCTAGAAGCAGTCTAGGTGATCACGTTGGTCAGTTCTCGTTCTCAAGCACACTTTCATAAGATAGAATCACACCGAAGTAGTACATCAATCCACAGCACACACAGCATCATCACATCACATCCATCAATCAAGTCACAACCACAACCACAAGCTCACGAACATACACATTCATATTATCTAGGTGAGTTATTAGGCGCCAAGGAGTTATCCACACCACCACCGCCGGCCATCACACAACCAGACGCATCCACTAGGATCCTTCCACGAAGGAGAACGACATTCCGACCATCCTCAAGGGGTCCTTCCACTAGGAGAACGACAACCATCCTTGATACCCCACCAAGGGATTCACCCCCAGTGAATCAGACTCAAAACCATCGTATTTCGGGTGGGGCAGTGTGGGCTCCTTCCAGTTCTACTTTGACATTCAAATACCAACACCACAAATCCAACTCATCAAAAGCTCATTCCTCACAAGGCACAATTCACATCAACCATGTTCATATCACAGTGCACAGTTCCCAGTACATCCCTGGGTTCCACGCTCCACCACGACCACAACACACCTTACAATCAACCAAAGGGTAACCGGCTAGCTCACCGGCCACCCCACCTGCAAGTACAGGGGAGGCCATGTCATGAGTCAGGGGGCACCCACCTGTTCCTCTTATTCAGAGCGACCCCACATTGGCAGGGCAACTCTCCTGCATCCACAACCAACAATTCATATATCATAGCACCCGCACTCATTTCCCCACCATCCTAATTCTCATTCCTAAGTCAATCCATTACTTAAATCACTTCAGTTCACACCCAATCCCAAATCATATCAATCACAACAACAATCAATCACGGCAATCAACAATAGCAATTTAGGCACATTCACAGAACAGTTATCCCCTTTTACGCTCATAACTTCATGCATAACCTAGGTTTTGTTTTAAGTCAATTGAAACTCCTCACGCTGTCCATACTACTACACAACGCTAGGCCCTCACCTGGAATAAAGACGAGGCTCTAATCGTCTTCTAGTTCCCCAGAAACTCGAACTCCAACCTCCAAACTCGTACTCTACCTTTCCTTACTGCTCACGACCTACACCCAGAAACCCAAAATCGAGGTTAGCGATCTCTTCTCCTCGTCGCTACGATCCATAGCAACAAACGGAACTCAATTCCGACCTCTATAGCTCCCGGAATCACCCATTTGAAGGTTGCTTGAAGTTTGGTTCGTCAATGGATTTCGGGGAGAGAGAAAGGAAGACGAAAGTACGGATTACTGTGCAATTTCCGTCCTTTTATGCACAAAATGTGCGCCTGGCATGTCAAATGTGCGCCGGCGCACATTGACCCCTAAATGGCGCACATTTTGAATATTCTGCCGAAAGTTTGCTGATTTAATTGAAAAGTGCGCCTGACACTTCCAAATGTGCGCCTGCGCACATTAGGGCCCGAAATGACACTCTTGGTACTGTTCACAGTTCCCCCTCTTTTGCAACTTCGACCCGCACACACCCAAACGTCCCGAACCTCAAGAGACCCTCTTAAGTACCGTTTTCCGGCACTCTAGTCACCCAGACTTGAGTTCTAACCCGTTCGGTTGGGCCCGGGATGTTACAAAGTCCAAGCGCATCGCCGGCAGAAGGGACAGACGGCCGGTGCACACCGTGAGGGCGGACCGGCCGACCCAAACCCAAGGCCCACTACGAGCTTTTTAACTGCAACAACTTAAATAACGCTATTGGAGCTGGAATTACCGCGGCTGCTGGCACCAGACTTGCCCTCCAATGGGTACTCGTTAAGGGGTTTAGATTGTACCATTCAATTACCAGACCAATGAGCCCGGTATTGTTTTTATTGTCACTACCTCCCCGTGTCAGGATTGGGTAATTTGCGCGCCTGCTGCCTTCCTTGGATGTGGTAGCCGTTTCTCAGGCTCCCTCTCCGGAATCGAACCCTAATTCTCCGTCACCCGTCACCCACCATGGTAGCCTCTATCCTACCATCGAAAGTTGATAGGGCAGAAATTTGAATGATGCGTCGCCGGCAACGAAGGCCTTGCGATCCGTCGAGTTATCATGAATCATCAAAACAACGGGCAGAGCCCGCGTTGACCTTTTATCTAATAAATGCGCCCCCTCCAAAAGTCGGGGTTGTTTGCACGTATTAGCTCTAGAATACTACGGTTATCCGAGTAAGGAGCAGGTACCATCAAACAAACTATAACTGATTTAATGAGCCATTCGCAGTTTCACAGTCTGAATTTGTTCATACTCACACATGCATGGCTTAATCTTTGAGACAAGCATATGACTACTGGCAGGATCAACCAGGTAGCATTCCCTCATTCGACGCATCTCCCTAGGCTCGGAGCCGAAGCACCAAAGATAAGGAAGATGCAGTCATAATAAATGAATCGAAGGGTCGGGCCAACCATTGAGGATGTAAGCACCCATGGCCACATCACTTCCAGCATCCGAGAGCACAAGCGACACACTAGGTCCATGAAACGCACCGAGGGTGAGAGACTGGAACTAGTGGGCCACCACGATGTCCACCAAGCACCCCAAGGGAGCACAAGGTAGAACGGGTCTTGCAACATGATAATTCCCCTTCTTGGGTTGGCAACACAGGAACTCGTTCTCCACCATCGGGTCAGGGAAGGAGGCAATGAAGAGAGAATGTGAGACCACGGTTCGATGCTCAAAGCACGGAGCCCGTCCTCCCAAACAACTCAAAACCACTCATGTGCATCACGTACAACGTATGACAGCCAGCATCCGATGACCGCCCAATGAGCTTAGACGTTGCAAAGCCCACCAAACAAGTTCACCAAACGTGACCATCAACGCACCGCTTAACACGAAAGAGAAAACAAAGAACCGGACAAAGATCAACGGGACGTACACCCAGGCCACCCGAGATACTACCAACACGCCGCAACGGCAACCACCGGAGACCGACAATAACCATCGGGGAGCCAAACTGCAACGGTCTAACCATGCGGAAGACTCAGTGGAGGCCAGCGGAAGGGCCGGAAACACCGACAAATTAGACCCACTAAACCTTGAAAAGGCCGACTGACCACCGAATGCCGACCGCCGGCGACCAGCCGCCGGCGACCGACGGCCGCCGGCCGACGGCCCACCCACCTTGCCCCATGGGGTGCCCTGCGGATAAACCAAGCAGTGCTCAGGGACAGTGGCCAGGGTCAAGCGCACGGTCGGCCACCGAGGGGGGTCAGCACCACCCCCCTATAGAGCAAATAGCAACTTTTCCTCTCTCCCACGGGTAGACATCAATATAGCCGAGGAGTCACACCCCCCCATAAAATCTTCATTTTAAGGAGTTTTGATCTGAAATTTTGCAGAGATGTTAAGCATACCATAACCATTCATGATACAAAGTTTCATAATTTTTGGATTAGTATTAAATATTTCTCGAATATTTTTCTTTTGCTGCTGCACACCCGGATGCAGGGCCGAGAGCACCGGACACAGCCCCGGATGCAGGGCCGAGAGCACCGGACACAGCCCCGGATGCAGGGCCGAGATCCCCGGTCCAACCCCGGATGCAGGGCCGAGAGACCCGGGCCAGCCCCGGATGCACGGCCGAGAGCCCCGGCCCTGCCCCTGCAACTTATGCCGGGCCGAGTCACGAAGCCAAGGGCCCCGAACCAGCCCCGGATGCCAGGCCGAGCCACCAAGCCAAGGGCCCCGGACACAGCCCCGGATGCAGGGCCGAGATCCCGGTCCAACCCCGGATGCAATGCCGAGGGC
>JAVBHU010000172.1:0-34923 GCA_034768395.1 Linum lewisii | reverse complement strand
GGTTTGGAAAGCACAAGTTGAAAGGGGGAGATTGGCGTTTCATCTAGAATAAAATGGCCACTATGCTGAAACTACTAGCGTGGTTGATTCGAATATAGAGACACACTAGGGAGTCTGGGAAGATCCTCGTGATAATGATAAAGATGAAGATGAGAAATGGACAAGTGAATCTGATGAGAGAGTGATTCAAGAGGAAATCTGTGCTCAAATCATAATACTACTTCTTCAGACAACTATGACCAAGACCTTGTGAAAGGGTCTCAAATAAGGGAAAATTTGGGAAGTACATGAGCAGCATGAGACATAGTTTACACCTTCATGGGGTAGAAAAGCAAGGAAAAGAATCTAGCAGCTTCATAGTTTACCAGATATATGTAGTCTGCGATGCCGATCACGAAAATTCAGTAGATTGTTGTTATTAGAAGCTGCGAACCCCCTTTAGTCCAGACCTGTTCACAATACAACTCAATGTATTTACTTTATGTTGGTGATCTTTTTCATAGAGAAAGCTAACATTTTGTCATTTAACTACAGCAGAGCAAAACACACCCAATGCTTAGTCTTATTGAACACAGCTAATATCAGACCCTCTGCTCATGACTGTGTATGATATTGTTCATTTCATCTCATAGCTAGCTGATGATCAATAGATATGTATATAGTAGCTATAACTTATAGTTGAACAGCAAGTCATTGAGGGGAGGCAATAATTCAACAAAGTCGGCTTCATTTTTCCCCATAATAGTACCAAACACACACTGATCAAAATACTATTACATATTCACCCCAACTTCACTGTATCCTAAATGTGAACCATTAATTACTCCTATTTGTGATTCCCTTTCAGGGTGCGTACGTACATAAGATACATACACACACACACATATATCTAAGGAGCATTATAGATCCTATTTTGTGATTCCCTTTTCAGGGTGCTTTATGTTTTTCCTTTGCTTAAAGATCATTATATGGAGCATCATACATCTAATGAGCTTCAAAGTATGACCCTGGAATTTGAACCAAAGGCGGAACCAGGATTGGTACAAGGGGGGAGCCAAATTATAAACTGAAAATCGGTGCCACCGGCAAAAAAATTTCTTCGGATTTGGATAGTAGTATAAAAATTTCATGAATCTAATACTACGTAAAACTACACAATAAATTGTTTGATTATAAGTTACTAGTTAGTAAAAAAAAAAAATTATATGTGCCACCGGCAAAATTTTTTCTTCAAATTTGGATGATTTATGATACATTGTAATTATTACATATAAGTTGATTCTGAGTAACTATTTTGTAAAATTTAAGACAACATTTCATCAAAACATCGTAGTGGGAGCCGAACTTCAATACCCCGGCGCAAACTCCAAAAGACCAATATTACAATAAATTTTACACTTGATACCGGGGGAGGGGGGCGCCGGGCTCCCCAGCTCCCCCCATCTCCGCCATTGATTTGAACATCCTACATGAACCTATCGCAGGCCTAAATAATATCAAATTCTGTAATGTATTCATTCAGATTCTTAGCTGGTGTTTTAGAGTGTAAGTTTTGGGAAATCTGTACGTCTGAGGATTTGTTGTGATAGGAATAATATCAAACAGAGAGAGGATATACCCCTAGCTAGGACAGGGTAATCAGGAATCAATTAATAAATAGCATATAGAAGAAGAAGAAGATATGGAAGCTTACTAATGAGTGAAAGCAGAAGAAGGAGAAGAAATCTGTGATTGAGCTCCTTCGTTCCTTCTCTTAAATAACTTCAAATGAATGACAGACTTGGATACGATTCCTCCCTCTCAGGACCCAAAAGGAGCGTGGAACCTCTCTTCGAATGACGACTTGGATACGGATAATAAAGCCGATAAAATAGAAAAAAAAACAAGGAAATCGACAATATAAGAGAACGGAGGAGGAATGACATACCTCGATTCAAGCTCGAAAGAAGGATGATAAAAGTGAGAGGAGAGGGGCTACGACCTTCGAAACTCGAAGAATGGGGAGGGGCTGCTGCTATGTGGCCGTGGAAGAGGATTTTGAAGTAAACTACATCTCAGACGACCGACAGAGAGCTTGGAACTCCGGGTGTCGATAGATCGTCGATTGGAATTGCAGCAGGATTTTACTGCGAAAGAGATTTGGCGTCCGGCTGCGATAGATCGTCGATTGGAGTTCTGGCGTTCCGGCTGAGTTTGCGGGGTTTAGGGATTTCTTTTCTGCTGCGGGGGGGGAGATCCAGCCGAAGAATGGGTATTTTTGTTTTTCCAAAAAAAAAAAATTCTAAATCCAAAATATTTTTCCGCGAAAATTAAAAAAATTGGGGCGCAAATTAGGATGATGCGATTGTTTTAATTTTTTGATATCTATTTTTTTAATATTGACCGTATTAGTCAGTTTTATAGACCGTATAAATAAACGGTCCCAACATTTTGAATGGCTAAGTACATTAGTGGTGATCCAATTACGGTCACGAATAGTAGTTTATTATGGACCGTTTTCATTACGATCAAAAAATTAAGGTCACTAAATCCTCATTTTCTTGTAGTGGATGTTGGTGTACGAGATTGATGAACCCTCTACTCCAACACTTGTTAGGTTTTATCCTTTTGGCCCTCTTCTTGATACATGTGCCCTTTCCCATGATCATTCCCCCTTGCTCTAAACACGATGTTTGTGCTAGTATCCTGAACTGAGACCGGTCAAGGTCATCACCCAAGTATTTTCCTTCCCAATTTTTTACTTTGTACCTAGGAACCATGTGCATTAGCGATGGTTTCTCCCTCGTCATTTTGAATTCCCAAGACCTTTGAAGCCATTCCTTATGCATTACTTTTGACGTGCCCTGTTATATCTCCCCTACCTAGACACCAATTGTTAAAGTCTCCTCACTCAAACAATCAAAAGTAGAATTGCCTCGGTTGCTTGAGTCATGCCTGGGTCACCTACCGTATCCGAGTAATTTTGTACTAGAATATATGCTAGTAGACAGTTTGGGGTGATAGAACGGTATTTGGGGAAATGAGAGAATGGAAGGATAAATCATACGTATCAATGAATATTCCTCGTCAGAATGTCAACCCGTCCTGTTGTGATGGGACTAGTGTCGTATTTTAGTTTTTCGCATACATGGAGACTTTTTTGAGATTAGCTACCATGTTGTATGCGATCTCAACGTCCATTATTAGCAAAGCAGCCCAGATTGTGCCACATCACCTGAAGCTCGAAACAGGAGAAATCATAGCTTTTAGGGGTTTCTAATGGGCCCAAATTGGCTAAGGGGCTGAGAGCTGTTTCTCTAGATCCATATGAGAGCTCAAATGGCTAATGGTGGGTGCCATGTGGCAATGAGCCCCACCCAACTAAAAAAAAATAAAAAATTAAATGACTTGGAAAATTTAAAGGGGCTGCCAGCTCATGTTCCCACGCGCCCCCCGCAGGGCAACTGCCTGAAACCCTTTTCCCAAAAATAAAACTGACACACATTTCTCTCTTAAAATCCCTCCTAATTATAGTTTTATTAGTATAACTCTTAATATAACGCTCAAATCACATTTTAACATTCACAAAATGTTGTTTATTATAATTTGCGAGTCTAATGATATCAATCTTGATATAGTTTATTGAATTTTTAGTGAAAAATTTTGAACTCGTAAGTGTTATGTCGGTGTTAAACATGCCGAAATCTCATAACGGTAAAAGAACACTCATATAACGATGATAACAGTGTGTTATGACCGCTGTGATGACTCTCTTGCTCGCTAATCTCTCTCTCATAGGATCCATGGCCTGACCTCATACCGACCTGTCTAGGGGCACCCCTTGCTTCAAAGAAGATTGATGATGCTAGGTTGTAGGTCTTCTAGATTGTTTTGGGTGCTTGACGACCCGGCTTGGGACCTTTGGGCGAACGATCAAACCGATTAATCTACAATAAACTTGTTGAACCTCCTAGGATATCTCGTAGGCCCTTTGGCCCAAAGGAATGCTGAGGGGTTCAGGCTTGTTTAAGAAGAAGTAGGATAATGTAACCGTTGGGCTGATCATATTATCCCATATTTTTTGAACAGCGGTGCAGCCTCTAATGGCGATTTTCATAAAAATGAATCTTGCAAAATAAGCTCTACAACAAAAATGAGTAAATGAGAAGACTTTATTTTGCAATTGCTTTGTATATACCAAGTTTAACAAGTATTTGGAGGCGGAGAAATCCAAATAGCCAAAGTAGCCCTAAAGTAACTAGGGAAAAATATGAAGAAAAAAAAAAACAGGAATAAGAAACCGCTAGAACGCAAGTGCAACGTGGACCAGTACCTATATATATTCGACTACTCGTAGAAAAGCTTCCCTATATATATATATTCGACTACTCGTAGAAAAGCAGCAGAAAAAAGCTTGAAAAAAGAAGACTAATGATATAAGTAAGGCCGCCCTACACCATTGATAGATCATCGATAAAAAAAAAAAAATAAATAAAAACAAAAATAATAAATATTCACAGTTCTACTCCAACAACAAACTCTTGTTTAATCCATTTAACGGCCCCAAGAAAGAGCAGCATTAACATCTAACCGCCATGCAAAACCACCACTTTCCATCCCCCACACGTCACACGGCACCGTTATCGAACCCCTCGTTACTTTCCCATCATTATTATTCCTCATCTCATACTGCACCCTCACCCTACAGCTGAATGCTCTCTCGCAACCAACCGTCGCAGCTGTCACCGCCGTCTTCCACTTTGTCATCAGCCACACCGCCGCCATCTCCTCCTCATCTTCATCATCTTCGTATACTCCCATTACCATCTTCCTATACGCCCCGTTCGTCCACGTCACTCTCCCGTAAACGTCCGATATGATCCCTGGACACGTGTCCATCGCTAGCCTCAACCTCTTCTCTTCATCTGTACGCCCCAGCTCATCCGAGTCCACCCACGTGTCCCTCGACACGCACTCCACCGTTACGCATGACCCCATTACCACCTTATATTATTATTATTGTTGCCGGTATTAACCCTGACTGTTTGATCTCCAAAATTCAGCCACGCTGTTGTTTTGGTTTTGTCGTCTTTCCCGTCCGCTGCAGGAGAAACGACATGGGTCCCGCACCCGTCGGGAGACTCGGGTAAAAGAGGAAGAGTTGTTATCCTTCCTTCAGCTTCAGCTTCTGCTACTGGTGTTCGTTAGCATTTTCTTCTTTACAACAGCCAGCAGCTTTTCTGTTGTAGCTCCTCCTGCTGGTTTGACAACTTCTCTTGCTGTCGCTGCCTTTTGGGTTGTTGTTTCCGTTTCGCTTCCTCCCGCGAGCAGGTCTTGACTTGGATGTGACGTCGCTCAGGTCCGGGGACGACCCACCGGAAGAGGATCCAGGACCGGTAGCCGGCTTGGGGCATGGGTCGGAACCGGAGCATAATACGATGCATCTTGACATGTCGACATACTCGTATCCGCCGCCGCCGCCGGCGTACCTGGCTATGCAACAGCCGCCTCTACCATCATCCATCATCATCTTCCTTTGTTTCTTTGTGGGTTGTGTTTGTTTGTTTCCTGGTGATGGAGAAAAGGGAGTAGAGAGCAGAATAGCAGATGCAGATTTAGAGTTTAGAGAGAGAGAGAGAGAGAGAGAGTTGCGTTTGGAAATTGATGAAGAAGGTAGTGGTGGTGGGGGGAAGTTATAGGGGAACTGTAAGGATGGGACGCGTGGGGTAAGTACGTGGAGAGGAACTTATAGGATTGGTTGATAATAGAAACGTGGCACTGCTAATTTGTCCCTAGAAAGCCACCTGACCCCACCCTTTCCATTTATGTCAGTGGGTCCCACTCCAGCTCTCTGTTTGGCTTTGGGGAAGATATCAGGAAGATTTGCTACTTGGAACCAATGGAATTCGGAGGAGTGTTTCCAATGGCGCCAAAATTGGGACACGTATTCCCTATTCTCTCTCTTAGGTTTTCATCCCCCTGCACTCTTTTAGTCTTATCCTCGTTCCTTGTGCACCAGATGAGTTGAATGATGTAATTGACTGTTTCGACCCTCATGTTTCTAAGATAATACATGTATGGTCATCGGATGCATAAACGTAATTTTACTATATATAGTAGTTTGGAATTTAGTATTTATTCATCACTAACAGGATGTTTCATTGGGCGGCTTTTGAATATAAGATGGGTATGGGAGAGCGTATCGTGTACATCCAACACACATGTAAGTTGTAACACCGTCTAATTAAAGGTTACTTCGTCAAACTTTCTCTTCCATATATGTGTACTGGAATTCTGAATATTCAAGACATTCAACGCCAACAAATCACAGTAACTTTCACACTAACCTGATTATTCCATACGAACAAACCGATAAAATTTGAGACATTTTCGAGTTAAATTTTTGTCGCTCATTTTTTTTTTGTTTTATTCAATTATGTCATTGATAATTGATAGAACACATCTTCTTTTTTACCTTTATTTGTCTTTATCGTCTCGGTGATGCATCAAATCACCCGTCCAAAACAGCATCCAACACATTGGCCTATAAAATCTAAATTTGACCTAGTCAAATAATTCACATAATTCCCTTATACGGTTCAGCAAACTCACCATGTATTCACCAAATTCCTCAATAGACTCTTCATCATCAGATGAGCAAGAGTATATAGACCTTCAAATGTTTGATGTACAACGCGACTACATCTCAGATGATTGGAGGTTGCAGGTTCATCACGCCGCTGTCAAACTATTGATCGTCGCCACACTAGACGTGCCCATCGACGATTGTTGGATGATTACTTCAGCCGTGAAGGGAGGCCACCAAAATACGATGAGCGAACCCTTAGGAGGCGCTTCTTCATGTATCTGATGTTGTTCCATCGCATTTTGGGTGGCGTGTTAGATTTGACCCAACATTTGCCATGAGACGCGATGCGGTGGTCGTTGGTCCATCCCGCCAGAAGTGAAGATAACTATCGCATACGTATGTTAGCATCCGGTTGCACCACCGACTCTCTTGACGAATACTTCCAACTTGGTGAGAGTTCTTCCATGGAAAACCTAAGGAAATTTTGTAATGTGATCGTCTATGCATACGAAGCCCAGTACCTGCGTGAACCCACTCGTGAATACTTGGAAACTACTACGAAAAGGATCTTCTTGTGGCTTTCATGGGATGACTGGCTCAATCGATGCATTGGGAGTGGAGGAATTGTCCTACATCTTGGGCAGGACAATACCAAGGCCACATGCATAGGCCAACTGTGGTTCAAGAGGCAGTTGCAGGCTACAACACTTGGATTTGGCATGCCTACTTCGGTACTACAGTTCTTTGAACGACATCAACATTCTTGGTCAATCCCCAGTACTCGATCGTATTATGAATGGGAGAACCCCACGACTCAAGTTTAAGGTAAATGACGGATAAAATGCGGCCCATGCCCTTATAGTGTTACCAAAATGCACGATATGCCATCATAGTTAAGATTCTGCACCGCGTGCCATTATTGTAACTTTTAGATGCATCGCGTGCCATTATAGTAACTTTTAGGTGCACTTACCGAATTTTGCAGGTTTCTCAAATTCTAGCAGGTTACAAGTTGATGGCGTGGCTGTAAAAATGTAATAATGATATTTATTTTACAATTTTAATTTTTCCAGGTAACAATTACTATTTTAAATACTTTAATATGTTAAATAAGAGTTTAAATGTAATAATTATATTTAATTTAACATTTTAAATTTTTTGGTGATAAATTTTTATATAATTCAAGCCAAGAGTAGAAGTCCGGTAGACGGGCGATGGTGGGATGGTATCCAGCATGGCGAGGAGTGCAGGTGGAGGACCCAGAATGGCGGGTGTGACCGGAGCGGCAGCTCCTGAGCTCGAGGCGCCATCAAGTCGTGCCTTAGTCCCTGCGCTCAAAAGTGTTCCTAAAACCAGAATGAAACCAGATTAGTCGACCAAAACCTTACCCCACACTTAGTAGAAAAACTCAATTTCACAAAGAAACGAGGGAAACTAAGTGGGGTAAGTAAAGCGGAGTAACCGGTAATCATAGACAATAGAGCACATGTCTTAAGAACAGCTATAATCAGGGAAGCGCAATCAGAGATCAAAAAGTCAAACCGACATTTTAGAAAGTCAACATTAAGTCATATTGAACCCTAATCATGGCAAGACTATCACAACTTCGAAAGTGACGGCATCATATGATTTCAAATGGCGACACGATAATATGAACAAGAATGAACACTTATGACAGCCAAACGATCAACAACAAGTCAACGGCAAACCGACATATCTCACAAGTCAACAAAACAACGACTCAATCGTATGCATAGCAACACATGACCAAATGATATGGAAATTAAGCACGGAACTTCCTAAGCATCCTAGAACAGTTCTATAAGTTCAGTCAGTCCTAGTTCACACGAAACAGTCGGCACGCAAAACGAGGTAAACCGAAAAGTCAACCAAAAGTCAACCCCGACGAAATTCAGCAATTCATATGTCAAAAGATTGGTATTGAAAAGTTGTACACTTTACCTTGAAGCCATGGAAGCAAAAACTGAACGGGTTGGGAGGAATCGGTGAAAAACGTTGAAAACTAGGGTTTCGGAGAACTGAGCTGCAAAGCTCTGATTTGGTTGTTCTAGGCTTGGTGGGATCGGATTGAGGAGGGGGAGTGAGCGGCGGCGGTCGGCGACGGCGGCGGCGGTTTTAGTGGAGGGTCGGCGGCGATTTTAAATAGATAAGGGGGGTTTCGATGAGGTTGAGCGAAAATAAGAGAATGGATGAGAGAGGGGTGGTCCGAAATTTTAAAGGATAAATTCAGTGAATTTTCAAGTCAGTTTCGGCGAAAGTAGGGGGGTGGTTTCGCCGAAACTGCTAGTTAAAATGAATTGACCGATTTGAAAAGGCGGTTTCGCCGAAAATGAGGCTCAGTTTCGCCGAAAATTTTAGTTGGGATGGTTTCGCCGAAATCAGTTATTTTTCGAACCGAAAATGATGAACAGGAAGGATGGGTCGAAAATCACAAGTTGGTTTCGCCGAAAACATGGGTGGTTTCGCCAAAAATTTTGAACTGTTCGGGTTTAAAATTTTTTCGTAAATCAGGCCAAGTTCAGAAAATCACAGTTAAATCCAGAAAAATCGGAACGACCTCAATCAAGTTGCAACTGACTCTATGACACGCAGACTCTACACAAAAAATAATAACACAAACAAACTGACACTTTTGGCTCTCCCGAACCGACTCTAAAATACCAAGGTTGAAACAAAATAAGACTGACTCTAGCCGTGGTTGCCTCCCACGAAGCGCTCTTTTATTAACGTCCTTGAGCTGGACGATACCTGGACGGTATTAGGAGACATCCCAACTAAGATTCTCCTTCACGCTCGCGTCGGAGTTCATGAAGTACAGCTTCGGGATTTCTCCGGTAAACGTGAATTTCTTCCCGTTTGCATGCAAAAGCTTGGTACGTCCGTCGGGAAGATGATCAACGAACTTGAATGGTCCGAACAACTCTCTAGAGAGATCATCCTTCTTGAGTATGACGATGGAAGGAATGAGAACTGTCGGCTTCTTCTTAACTTCAGTCTTCGGCTTGGTATCACCAGGATCGGTGATCGTTAGTACTTCCTTAAAAGATGCTTTCGGCTTCTCCCTCCATACTTGTTCCGGCGCCGGTTTCTCGGAACGAATTGGCGGTGCAGCTGGCTCGGTGGAGGATGGTAGAGCTTTTGGTCTCCAAACCATTTGAACTTGCTTCTCCTTGTGATTCTTCCTCCTTGATCTACCCGACTCCTTGTGTGGCGGTTTTGAAGAGGCTTGCAGTTCCTTCTTCTTTTGTGGCTTCTGAACCGAGGCTTCTGGCTTCTTCTTTATAACCTGCTTAATACCTGCAGCAACAACTGATCTAGAGACACTGGAAGAAGCATTAGTAACGGAGTTGACCGGAGTCAACTCCACAGTTTCAACAGCTAAGCAGTGAGATTCTTCATTCCTAGAGTCATGTTTCATGTCATCTTTAAGACGGACCGTTTTTGTTTCTTTACCAATTCTTAAAGTCAAAGAACCATTAGGAACATTAATATTCATTCCAGTAGTAGCCATGAACGGTCGACCTATAAGAATGGTTGAATCTTCTGTACCGGTATCCATAATCACATAGTCAGCTAGAAATGTGAACGGACCACATTTTGTAACAACGTCTTTGATTTCTCCCTTAGGGTTTTAAGCGATCTGTCAGCAAAGACAAGTTGCATACTAGGTGGTTCAAATTCTCCTAGGTTTAACTTTTCAAACAAGCTCACAGGCATGACATTAACAGATGCTCCTAGGTCAACTAAGCAACGTTCAATTTCAACATCGTTGATGACCAAAGGCAAAGTAAAAGAACCAGGATCAATAACTTAGCTGGATATGGAGAGACAGGTTTCTTAATATGAATGTCGGGTATCCTTCCTTGTTCCCCTTCATGCCAGTCTCGATCCTTGCGTTTGGCAGCAGTGCTCTAGGAAAAGGAGGCTTCACGACGTATGGTGCAAGAGGAGGATCATCCTTAGGCGCTGGTTTCTGTTCCTCTTCTTCTTCTTCTTCCGGAGTTTCAGCGATCCTGCGTAAAACAGAAAAGGCATCAGCAATTAAGTTCAGAAGTTTTCGAGCAGTTACCATTTTAGCCTGTTCTTTTCTCGGGTTTGGCTCTGTCTGGCTTGGAAGCTGGCCAAATGGTCGACCAGATGCTAGCATGCTCGAGATGTTGTTCACGACTTGCTCAATCCGTTGTCCAGATGCTATCTGTTCTTGATTGAGAAGAGCTTGAGCCTTGAACTGACTGTCATGATCATCGAGTCTGGTGATAATCTGGCTGAGCTTCTTATCCAGGTCACTGACATTATTATCTCTTTGATACTGCTGTCCTGGATAGGTATTATTGAAGTATTGGTTCTGGCGATTGCCAGGAGCAGTTCCATAGTTACCCGGATTGCGATGCGGCGGCTGGTAGACACCTGCCGGCGGATGATTAGGCTTCTGATCCTGAGCTGGACCAGCCGGGCGGTTGTGCTGGTTCTGGTTGGCGCCAGCATTGTAGGGAGGTCTGTCTTGATAGTTCCCTTGCTGTCTGAAGTTACGATAACCAGCATAACCATTCTGATTATTGACGAAGCCTTGTTGCACGAAATTTACCTCTTCTGCAGACCAGACGTCTGTCTTACCAAAGTTCTGGCAACGACCTCCATTATGCGCGCAAGCTCCACACCACTCACAATCGGCAACATAGACAAAAGCTGCCGTGGCTTGATTGGTGTGGTAGACTTCTTCAAATGCTTCTCTACCTCTGCCTTGATAGCTGCTTCGAAATCTAGCTTGCTCCTCGATCCTTCATATTGTCGCTCCCAGTTCCTTGACTTGGAGGCACAGTTTGCGAAGTGCAGAAGAGCAGCTTCAGGGGTGAGTGTAGTGCAATCCCCTTCAGCTAGAGAATTGACCCACTTGGCAGATTCTTCTCGAAGTCTTCGAGAGAAGATTTCAGCTAACTGCCTCTGCTCGAATCCATGATGAGGGCAGGTGTAGAGAAGTTCTTGGAAACGGTTCCAAGTGTCATACAAGCTTTCTCCTTCTTTCTGGGAGAATCTGGCGATGCTGTCCTTGATGGCGGTTGTTCTGGCCGGAGGAAAGTATTCTTCAACAAAGTCCTGAGCCAGAGTATCCCAGTTAGTGTAGTAGCCAGGTGGTTTGCCAGTAAGCCACCTCTTAGCAGGGCCTTTCAAGGAGAACGAAAAGCTCTCAGACAAAGGGTGTTCTTGTCGAGGTTCCCGCTCTTAAAAGTACTGCAGAGATCAAGGAAATCTGCAAGATGAGTGCACGTGTTGTCTAGGGGTCTGCCTTCAAACTGTAGATCCCTAAGATCATAGTCAAGAATGGAATCTTGATCTCATAGTCAGGATCTCCTTCAATGCGCGGAACGGCAATGGCAGATCGAACGCTAGTCGCGCTCGGCTTATTATAGTCTGCTAGACTCTTCTGTGCAGGTCTTGGTGGCGGCGGTGGTTGATCGCCGTTTGGTGGTGGGGGTGGTAAATGATCGGTCATGGTAGGAGATGGAGGTGGTGAGAGTGACTCGGTGTATGAAGCGGACGAAAAGTGCGGTGAAGACGGAGATGAGGAACTCTCCTTCGGTTTCCTCGATCTTGATCGGAGTGATGAATGGATTAGATCTGTCTTCCTTCAGAATCTGTGATCGTAGAGGTGTAGCAGAACTGCCTGGAGTCCCTAATCTCTTAGCCAGCTCGGTTTGAGAGCGAGTCCAAGGACGGTGAGGCATACACCTGTAAACCTACAGATAACAAAGACAAACAAAACCAGTGTAAAATCGAAGTGGATGGAAAAATGAAAGATGGAAAATAGAAGAATAAATTGCCAGTTCTTCTTTCAACAATCAAAAGAAATCCCCGCAACGGCGCCAATTTGATGAGAACCGTCGTTGTGATGAGCAGGTTCTATCAAATAACTATCACGCTCAAGAGCTAGGATAGATCGTATTCCACGGGCCTTCAATTGATTGGCTACTTCAGAACTAACAAATTACTCAAGGAAAACACGTTGTGCGTGGTGTGAGTTCCACGACTTCTAATTCTGAGGAATGCAGAAAAATTAAAACAAATTAAGCTAAAGCAGATTGAGAATTAGGGTTTAGAAACAAGAATGACAGACGAACTTAGACTTTGAATCCCCCTTCGTTCCCCAGAGCATTGGCAATCAACAGATCAGCGGATTTCGATTCTTATTCAATCAATTACTAAGACACCACCATAACTCCTTACCTTTAGGTTTAAGACCGGCGAACGTTTGCTCTATCCGTTCTAACTACCAAGATTAACTAGCCGCCCGGGTACGGTCCGCCTCTCGCAACGACTTAATTAATTGGTGTAATTACTAGTGATTAATGAGTTACTCTTGCAGTGAATTAACCCTAACCGGTTCCTACGAAAGGCACACTCCAATTATAAGGTTAATTGTTCAATTCGATGTTCTAAAGTAAGGCGAGCGTTCGCTTCTATCCTTAGCTTAACAAGAGTCTAATCTAGGTGATCAATCCAGACAAGAAACATAAACAATGAAGAACAAATCAAACATGAAAAAGAACTGATTGAATTTCGAATCTAATCACCGCCGATCCGTGACCGCTTTAAAGCCCTGGGTCACTTAGGGTTCATTTAGTCTAAGCTCTAACGAGTTTAGCTACTCATGATCATTACAAAAGAAACAAAGACAAAGAAAGAGTTCATCATTCAAAGGAAGAACAGAAAAGGATATGAAAAACCTAATTCGGACGACTCTGACAGACTCCGATCTTCGGTAAGTTACACTCCTAGCTCCGGTTCTCCGAGATGGAAGGGATGGCGTCACGATCTCTATCCGGCTCTTCGAACTCCAACTCCTCGCTCCAGAATTTCAGAGAATTCTGATCTCGAAAAGTTGTATTATGATTAATTGTCAATTCTCCTCCTTCTTGGCCGCCGGGTTAAGTATAAATACTTAACCCTAGTTGGGCCGGGCTGATCTGTCATTTTCGCCGAAACCATAGGAGTAGTTTCGGCGAAACTGACTTGTGTAAATGGCCAATTTTTCCTGCCTTGCATTTTCGGTCCGAAGAGCTTAATGGTTTCGCCGAAATCAGTCTTCACTTGGCATCAGTTGATTTGAACTGCTGGTTTCACCGAAACTGGAGGACTGGTTTCGCCGAAACTGTAAGTGTGAATGGGCAGATTTTCGGTTTTACTTTGATTGGCTCCTTTGATCGATTCCGGTTCAGTTCCTCGATGTTCCTATGCCTTAGACACGTCCATGGTTACTTTATTTGACGGCAAAAACCTGTGCTAACACAAAAACACTAGAAAACCATCAAATAGACCCGAAAAGGGCCAAGGTAACACAAATGGCACGAGATAGGGCAATTGATTGAATATTCGTTATTCTACACCCTAAAAACAATGTCTTAAGCAAAGAAATGTTGCTTAAATGAGGCTGATAATCACGTCAAATCGAGTGTCATCACTAAAAACCAATCCTCTTGTGGTGTTGGCTCATCTGCACCAAGGATGGTAATGCATCCTGTAATGATCATGACTTTGAGTTGTTCCTTACTCAAAGGAAAAAAGCTCGTACTACTGCTATTGTAACTGAGTTGGACAATTATTTGAACGAGGATGTTCTTCTGAATTTGATATCTTGATGTGGTGGAAACTTAGTGGATTGAAATATCCTATTCTGCAAGCTATAGCAAGAGATGTTCTTGCTATACCTGTTACATCTGTTGCCTCTGAGTCGGCCTTCAGTTCAGGAGGACGACTTCTAGACCCCCATCGTAGCAAGTTGCATTCTGCCACTGTTGAGGCATTGATGTGCACCAGAAGTTGGCTTAAAGATGAACATGACAAAGGTAGACTAGTACTACTTTCTAACTCTTCAACTAATCCTTGGTTTACTAAATTAGTACACAGTCATAACTATTTTCTTTTTGATGCAGAGCCTGGTGTTGAGAAACGAGTTGTGAGTTAGAGGGCTGCTTCACAGCTATGGACATTGTCTCTGTGAGTGGGAGTGATGATGAACCAGTCGACATAGAGGAAAGAGGTAACTTGCAAAAACCCTAAACCCTACACCATGTTCAATACTGATATATTGATTGAAGTCTCTAATTTAGAGAACATGTGTTTTTGTGGTCTAGGCGGAGCTGAAGTGCCTACTAGATCAACCACAGATTACAATCTTGATGACATTGACTGATTTGCCTAGGAAAGGTATTCGTAGTTCAATAATTTCTCTATGTATGTATTTCACAATGTCAAATTGTAAGTGTAGACTGCAGAAATGATCTAAAACTGATAAACATGTGTTCTGTTCTTTGTTTCAGTCTTCCTCAAACGAGAACTTGATGAAGATCAGACAGATGAGGCTTCAGGAATGAGGACAAATGAGAGGATTTTTGTTGTTTTCTGCCAGTAGTCAGTAGTTATTTAGTTTGATTAGATTCCAAAATGCTCACTTCAGACTTGGGAGTTGAGATTTCAAGCTTTTTTTTTGGTGTTTCATTTGACATTTGAAGCTCTTATTTTGGTGTTTGGTTTGGTAATTGGTAGTAGTAGTACCTAGTTGCTTAATTTGCAGCAGATGCAATTGGTTCAGTGTTGATGTTATTGACTTTTCAAATTTTTAATGCATCAATTTTTACGGTTTCGACTTTTGGTGGTTAATTGTTCGGTTTTTAATCGGTTAAAAATCACTGACAGTTAACCCAAAAAACCGTCGGTGAAGGAATGGAATGAATTTAATACCCTATGGATATTCGAAACCGGGGATTATCCGTCCCCGGGGTTGAATCGGGCGGGCAATGGATACTATAAATCCGTCCCCGATCCGCCCGATTGCCAACCCTACGTGGAATCGGGACACCATTGAGCCTTGAGTGCGTTCGGTAGGATGAACGAATTCCTTGTACGTCGTCTCGATCCTACCCAAAAAGTATGACCGTCATGCTCAACCGCTATGTCTCCATCGCATGAAATTTTGCAATAAGCACGACACAAGGATCGGTCTTCATCAACAGACCAATTAACTTCTCTTTTGCTCATGACGAATGTGGAAGAGATGTGTAAAATAGAGTGTGTGTACAGATTGATAGCAATTTGAATATGAGTAGTTTGTGTGAATTGTGAAGAGAACCAATGAATTTATAGCAATTTTACTAGCCGTTTTATATCCGTTTTTTTTGCTAAGCTTATAGTCGTTATTTCGATTCTTGTGAATTTGGATTTTTATTAGCATTGTACTAGCCGTTATTTCGATTCTTGTGCATTTGGATTTGTATATAGCATTGTACTAGCCGTTTTGTGATCGTTTATAGTCGTTATTTCTATTCTTGTGCATTTATGACCGTTACGATTTTTTTAAAAATATTTATGGTACATTATGTGGTAACTTTGCAGCCAGAAAAGGGTTGAGGCAGGGGGACCCTATTTCCCCCTACCTCTTTGTTATTTCTATGGAGGTGCTCAGTAGGTTACTGGATGAAGGAGCTGTTACTGGAGCTTTTAGCTATCATCCTAAATGTAAGAATGTCCTAACTCACTTAGAACTTGCTGATGATATCATAATATTCACTAAAGGTTCAGTTGGTTCTATTGAGGGGTGGTGAATATACTTGACAGATTTCATAGAGTATCTGGACTCAAGCATAATCTAGACAAAAACGAGTTTTATATTGCTGGTGCAGATAGTGCTCTTGTTGAAGATATCAGGCAGGCAAGTGGATTCAATATGGGGGAACTGCCTTTCAGGTACCTTGGTCTTCCTCTTACTGCAGGTAAGCTTAAAAAACTGAGTGTAAGATTACTTATTGAAGACTAAGGTGTTATCATATGCTGGTAGACTTCAATTAGTTGAGTCTGTAATAGGTGGCATTCTGCAGTACTGAATGTCAGTGTACCTTCTGCCCAAGGGTCTAATGAACGATATAGAATCTGTCTGCAACAAATTTTTATGGGGGAAGTTGGATGGTGGGAGGGCAAAAATAGCATGGAAAACTATTAGCAGTCCCTAAATCTGAAGGTGGTGCTGGAATACGTGATATAAGGAGTTGGAATGCAGCCAATGCTATTAGGCATCTTTGGAACTTATTTGCTCAAGGAGGTTCATTATGGATAGCCTGGATTAACAAATACAGGTTAAAAGGCAGAGACTTATGGGAGGTTAAAGCTGATTATGGTTCTTGGGTCTGGAAAAGGGTGATGAAACTAAGGCCAAGAGTTAAGCAGTTCATGACAGTAGAGAATGATGAGTACTGTTGGAATGGAACTGAACTGTCTAAGTTCAAATCGCGGATAATATGGCAGGATATCAGAGAAAAATGGCCTGAAGTGCCTTGGTACGAGCTTGTTTGGCAAGGCTACTTAGTGCCTAGACTTAAATTTGTGGCTTGGTTAATTGTGATAGACCGCATTACTATACCAAGGACAAGATTGCTAAATGGGAGCCTAACATTGACAACAAGTGTCCGCTTGTGTGAGCACGGATGAAACGAGGGACCATCTGTTTGGCTCTTGCACTTTCATCCAGAAGCTGAAAATGAAGCTGCTGCTAGAGTGTATTGGTATTTTGAGTTGGAGCCAATTTATTGATGAAGCTATTTCTTGGAAAGGCAATGGGGTTACTAATTGTGTTAAGAGATTGAAATGGATAATGATCATCAATAGTGTGTGGAGGAGTAGGTGTGCTATCATATATGGGGGTAAGAAGATTTTGGAGGATGAATGTATCACTCAGATTGAGTTGGATCTTGTTTCTTTCACCAAAGGTAGAAAGGATGGGAATAGAATTTTGAGTTGTATATAACTTAGTTTTTTGTAGATGCCTTTAGTTTGTACTTAACTTCTTTTTGATGAAATGAAACCTCTAATTCATTAAAAAATATATATATCTATCAAGTAATCGTTCCACGAATTTAAACTCACTTAAAATTCTATAGAAGAACAATTAATGATGGACAAATAATTATAATCATGTTCCTTGTCCATTTACTTATTTAGTGGTAGGATCCATGATAAAAGGCGATTTTACCAAGGTCGTATTCCACGGGGTCCTTTCATAGACCAATACTCACACTTCTCATAGACGGTCTAGACATTTGAAATTGGGTTGGTTTGATCGAAAAAATCAGAAACAAAGGCAAAGAGATGCAATACTAACAAGAACTAAGCAAGAGAGAAAGATGGTTCAAATCAAAGACAAAGGGGGCTCTCTTGGTGGGTAGTTTCATCATGTTCAAGATGACTAATTGAACAAACAAGCCAATTAAGATCGAGTTTGCATCCGGATGACCATGCATTTCACTTCTATAGATTCAATGCACTCTCGTAGCACCTAATCCCTATCCTAATACCACTCAACTTAGGCTCTCGCTCTCAAGCTAAGTGAAAAAGGATGCATTCTAAGTGTTTGATGAAATGCCAAGACACAAGATACTCTCTTAAGACTCTATGACCACAAGGCTAGGCACAACACTCTCATATCAATGCCTAACACTAAGAGATTCACCAAAAGCCTTTTCAAACTCAATTGAATGAAAATCCACATGCACACCAAGTGTTCGATAAAATGCCCAAGAGAGAAATCAAGTGAAAATGGTTGAAACAAGATGATCTAATCTCTTAGAACACACTCACTTCAATCCCTAGACCTACAATCTATGCATCCAAGCACTCTCATGCATCAAATCACATTGAATGGACCAAATCAAGCAAACATGGCATAAAATGGCATTAAGAACAAGTCTAGGAATCATCCTCATACAACCAAGATCAATCATGGCAAGTTCTATACAATCATCCCTCTATCATAGCACAACTAATCTACCCATCCAAGATGAACCCTAGAAACTCAGCCACACATGGCCAAGGGAGTAAAGAGAAAAGAAGGAAGAATGGTCACCAAGAACACCATGGATGAATCCTTGAGATGATCTTCACTTCTCCACTTGTGAGCACTCTCCCAAGGTTTGTTGGCTTCAATCCTAGCTCCAATGGCTTCAAATTGCTCCAAAAACGTGTTCTAGGGTTTGAGGGTTCGTGGGTATGTGTTTGGGGTTCAAGGGAGATGAAAAGAATTCCCAAAATGGCCAAAAACAAGAGTATTTATAGTGCAGGGGACAGTGCACGGCGTGCACCCCTGCACGGCGTGCACCCCTGCACGGCGTGCACATCTGCACGGCGTGCACCCCTGCACTCTGCAGAAAACCCGATCTTGTAATGCTCATATCTCCCTCGTCCGGACTCCAAATGACCTCCCGTTTGCTCCTATGAGCTCCTTGTCATCCGTACTTTGATGCCATAACCTGAAATGCACAGAGGCAACTCCAATAGCCCACGAATTTGGCTCCAAAGTGGCAACCGGACAATAAAATGACACTTTGCACAAAACTTCAATAAAAGCATATAAGTCATGTCATTTCACGAATAAACACGGGCATTTCATAGGTCATTCATAAGCTTAAAATGCACTAATTAAAGTCACATCAAATTCCCCTACGACTAAGCTTTGCTTGTCCTCAAGCAAATGAATTAGAGAACATCCAAGTTCACAAATGACAAGTTCGGTCCATTGAGATTCAAGCAATCACAATTTAGCTTAAACTGTTCCACGAACAAACTAAACCTACACATGCAAGAACATCAACCAAACAAGTCTAAACCTCACTAATTTTTGCACACTTCAAGTAGTGGTTGATTGGGACACAGCAAAACCGACCACGACAACACCAACTCTAATCAAAAGGACTTGAAATCGGAACATGGATCGTAAGTGGCGAGTGATTATGATGTGGCTATCGACTCGACTTCATCCGCTTCTAGATCTGCACTTTACAAACTCTGGCTAGGATCAAGGGCTACATTTGAGAACTCTTTTTCTTTTTTTTTTCTTACTGCATACTAGTGCTCGATTCAACACTTCACTTAGGTGTTGAACCTGCCTAGCTCACAGCCTTTGCCCTTTTGCTTAGTGCTCAACCCGACACTTCACTTAGGTGCCGAGCTTGCCTAGCTTTTCTTTTGAGCATTTTTTTTTTTTTTTTCACAATTTAGCCACTTGATCCTTAGCCCTTTACAACTTCCACACAAGATTTCGAATTGGATTCCGTCTAATCTCAAGCCACAATCACGAAGGATCAAAGAGGGTAAAGAAAGACATGGAAAAGGGGTGAAAATTCTGATTGCCTTCATCATCTTAGACCGGTGTTATCGAGCGGTACAAAAACACGTATCAAACCAGTCAACCAACATACAAGAGTGATAAAATCTCAGTTCTGGCCCAAACTCATTTGATATTAGTGCTAACATGCTGGTTATAGGTTCTAAGTAGGACAGTCTAAACGTCATTGTGAAAAACTTGAAGTCAATTAAACACCAAAAGTCAAGAACCGAACGATTCTACAATAGAGGAATTCGATATTCAATTAAGATCATGCAACACATCAAAACATAGCTTTAGACTTCTACCGAAAAATAATCAGACCAAACCTCAAACTCCCCTACGACTAACATGAGCATTGTCCTCAATGATCAAGAGAGAGAGAGGATAAAGTGGAACGAATATACCGCACGGTGAAGAAGAGAAGCCGAAGATGGAATCCCGGGTCAAGTAACCTGTTCAGGACGAGGACCTGAATCAGGGGTACCTGTAGAAAACAAGGGAGGGCACACCACTCAAACACAACCCATAGTCGACAAGATGAGAGTACGGATGAGATGTGTGATCCAACAACATGACAAGTTCAAAGCCAGAAATGAAAAGAGAAAATCAGAAGTCAAACACAACAAAACATGCAGTCATAAACAGAAATAAAAGAAAGGAAAAATCCAAAGTCCTAAGAAGTGGTGAGTGATCCTGTGGCTCTCAGTGGGTGGTGGTCGTGGGTGCCCAGGCCACTGTGACCATGGATGGTAGCCGTCAAACGGGGGAGGCGTGTGAAAGACTGCCCAAGTGCTGGAGGGGCCGGACTCAGAGTGGAAGCTCTCCTGGTAGTAGTAGGACTGATGCTGCTGCCAGTACTGAGAATGCTGAATCTGAGTAATCTGGATACCCTGAAACTGCTGAACCTCATGCACCTGAGCAAGTTGCTGTCCATAGAACTGCTGGCTCTCAAAGTCCCTAGCGTTGTACGCCTCTAGGTTCTGAACTCTCCTGTTAAGATCCTGTATCGCCGCACTGTCTCTCCTCTGTCCCTCACGCATATCCTCCACTACGGTCGTGAGGCGACCCATCCCCGAGATAAGCTCATGAAGTGTAGTAGGGTCAATCTCTCCATCCTCCTCATCACTGTCATCATCTGAGACCCGACAAGTCGGAACCAGAAGGTCTGTGATCTGAGCTGTAGGTAGGACAATCCGCAAGAGAACTGGTCGAGGCTCGACAAATGCTGGAGCAGGACCAAAAGCATCAAGGCACTCATACCCACGCACGAACCTGGTCACAAATCCTCCTCCAGCAGAACACCAGCAGTGTCATTAGCTTGCATCTGAAGGAGGGCTCCTAGCACTAAATCACCTAGATGCAGCTTGATGCCCCTCTCCAGCAATAAAAGAGAAACAAATCTCTGACTGAGACTACACCTGGAGAGGAGGATGACTTCTTGTGGGTGATGGAGTGCCGGAAGAAGTGATGGAGGAGCTTCAGCATAGGCCGATTCACTTCTGTGACCTTGGATGAGCGAGCTGAATAACCTCTAGTCCTCGGTGCAATTTCCTTGAAGAATGCACTCTTGGCGTCCCCCGCAAGAGAAGATATGAGAGCCAACCCAGAGAGCTCGCCACTTTGAACCTCCACCCACTCATAGAACCCAAGGCGGTATCCAAACTCGTCAATGGAGCACACACGCGCCATCCCGCCGAGCCTGAAGAGCACACAAACCTCACTAGTGGTCTCGTGACACTCCACGGTGAGAGTGCTCAAGAACTCCTTTGTAGGCCACTCATACGCCCTCTCGTCAACCTCCAAGAGCGGCCACTCATAGAACCCAAGGCGGTATCCAAACTCGTCAATGGAGCACACACGCGCCATCCCGCCGAGCCTGAAGAGCACACAAACCTCACTAGTGGTCTCGTGACACTCCACGGTGAGAGTGCTCAAGAACTCTTTGTAGGCCACTCATACGCCCTCTCGTCAACCTCCAAGAGCGGCCAAATACCGGCTCCATCAGCCAAAGTCTTCAAGGCATCCAACCAACCATCATGACTCTGCAACCCCTCAAAATCAAATCTACCCTGCCTCGCCACGGGCCATCTCGCCATAACCTGATAACGACTGTAAGCCCGATCTCTGGGTCAAAGTCGAAGATCCTCTGAACCACTGATTCAGGAGGGTCGACGCCACGAGGAGCTGGAGGCGGCGAAGGCGACCGTGGTGGAGGAGCAGAAGACTCCCCAGTCTGTCCCTTCCACTTCTTGGAAGCTGGTGCCTTGGATCGCTTGGGGCGGAGGATGAAGAAGCTGCTTTACCCTTAGGAGGCATCCTGCAAAAGAAGTGCAAACAAAGAATCAACAGAAGGGCACACTCCTAACACAAACCCTATCAAGGCGCCTAGTCATAACACATGATCAAAACATTGAGCACAACATTGAGCACGATTCAAGATCATCAAGTTCAGTGCAACAACCTATGCTAGCAAAAATCAAATCACAGAGATCCACAGCTAAGCAAAAGGCATGCATAATTGATCAAAAACACGAATCAAGAACATATAAGCCTAAGTCCACACAATGTAAGGAGGAATACATAAAAATTAAACCAATGAGTGGTGATAAACCACACCCCTCCTCACATAAAGAATGGAATTCAGCCCCTGAATTCAGAACCTGTAGAAACAAAAGACACATCACAAGATAGGCACGGAGTAGGATCACAAGTCAAACACTAACAACCACACCTAACTCCACCATTCAAATAAATCACGATAAAACAACATTCTGCCCCATCAAGCCACCACTAATCCTTTGCAACCATCCACCAATCAAGAATAATCAAATCAGCCACCAATCAAGAACAATCAAATCAGCCACCAATCAAGAACAATCAATCAATCTCACAAAGCCAAGCAACGCCATAACCCCAAACCTGCTCACAAGAAACCAAGCAAATCCACACCCTAAACTAAGCAACCAATCACACCCCTCACATCAAAATCCTAACAATCAAAATCAATGCCCAACTCCACAAATCAAAGCAAGCCAACAATATCAACATTCAATCAAACCACACTACCAACTGCCAACTAACTCAAGCAACCAATCAGAAAATACAAGCCAAAAGAAACCTGAGATAGGGGCAGGGCGGAATGGAGTGGCGGCTGGAGTGGGAGAAGGGAGCCGGCGGGCAGGAGTTGGGTGGCGGCAGGGCTGGGCAGATGGGCGGCGTCGGCTGGGTGGCGTGGGCGGGTGGGGCTGGGCAGATTGGCGGATGGAAAGAATCGGCGGCGGGCAGGTTGTTGGCAGGTGGGAAGTCAGCAGGATTGGGAGGGGGCGGGGTCGGTCGATTGGCAGATGGAAGTGCTGGCGCGGCGGCGGCGTCGGCTGAGCGGCAGATGTGTACGGGTGCTGTGCTGAAAGGAGTTGGCTGGCGAAGGAAGGCCGGCGGGAGCTCTGGTGCGGCGGAGTCGGGGCTAGAGACTTGAGAGAGAGGGGCTGGGTCGGTCGATTGGAGTCGGCGGCGGGATGGGGAGGTGGCGGCTGGGTCGGGTGAGTGGGTCGGGTGGGGCTGGGCAGATGGGCGCGCTGGCGGCGTCGGCGGCTGGGTTGAGGGTGGTGGCTGGGGGTGGTCGGCGGCTGTGTGAAAGAGAGAGTGAGAGGGGTCGGGGTCGGGTGTGAGGAGGGAGGGATAAGGGGGGGGGGGGGTTGGGTCAAGTGAGCTGGGTGAACCAAACCAAACGAAATAAAGTAAGGTGAAAATCAGGGGCACGGCGTGCAAGGGTGCACGCGTGCAGGGTGCACGGCGTGCATGGGTGCACGGCGTGCACCCTGGAGGTGAAATTTTTTCGAAACCTCCTGGACAGCACGTGCACCAAACCGTGCACGGTGCACGGCGTGCACCCCCTCAGCTTAAAAACAAATTTTCACCTCGACGAAAAACGACCAAAACACCGTCAAATCAACCCAAAACGGACCCGAACTTCAGAATTTCAACGTCTACGAGACCACAAAGGACACCACAAACAACTCAGGACCTTGAACACCACAAAAACACACAATCATGCAATCAAAACAAGAAGAAAAGACATGAAAAACCCTCGGGTTGCCTCCCGAGAAGCGCTTGTTTAACGTCTTAAGCTCGACGAAGCAGGAGCCTCAAGGCACGACCAAAGACAAGACCTCAACAGCACCTATAGTATCACTAACAACATAATGCTTAAGTCTATGGCCATTCACCTTAAAAGGTTCGGTTTGGGATGGAGAGATTACCTCGATGGTGCCATAAGGAAAAAATGAGTTACCGTAAAGGGGCCGGACCAACGAGACCTCAATTTCCCGGAAAGAGCTTGAGCCGAGAGTTGTATAGGAGAACTTGATCACCAACTTTGAAATCCTTGCCCGGCTTCAAACGGGAATCATGAATGAGCTTCGTCCTCTCCTTGTAAAGCTTTGCATTCTCATATGCATGATGGCGATACTCCTCGAGCTTATGTACCTGAAACTTACGCTCTTCTCCTGCGAGACTCATATCAAGTTTTAGAAATTTCAATGCCCAATAAGCTCGGTGCTCGAGCTCTACCGGCAAATGGCATGCTTTGCCATAGACCATCCTATAGGGAGTAGTGCCTATAGGGGTCTTGTAGGCCGTGCGGTAGGCCATAGAGCGTCATCAAGCTTCTTCGACCAATCTTTCCGTGATTGGTCGACCCGTCTTCTCTAAGATTCTCTAAGTTCCCTATGGTCACCTCGGCTTGGCCACTAGTTTGAGGGTGATACGAGGTGGGACATCCGATGAGTGACGCCGAACCGGTGGCATACTCTATCGAATTGCCCTTGAAAATGAGTACCTCGATCACTAATGATAGCACGAGGGGTACCAAAACGGGTGAACAACTTAACAAGAAGCTTCCCTACGACTCGGGCATCATTGGTAGGCAAAGCTTGTGCCTCCGCCCTTTTAGACACGTAATCTACCGCAACTAATATGTACTTGTTACCATGCGAAGTAGGAAACGGTCCCATGAAATCAATACCCCATATATCAAATATTTCTACCACTAACGAGACATTTTGAGGCATTTCATTACGGAAAGAGATGTTACCTGAACGTTGACAACGCATCGCAAGACTTGACAAAGTCTTGACAATCTCGAAAGATCGAGGGCCAAAAGAATCCGGACTCAAGTACCTTGCGCGCCGTGCGATTTTGCTCCATGATGTCCACCCGTAGGACCGGAGTGGCAATGTCGCATGATGTCCTTAGACTCTCCATAAGTGACACCATCTTCTAATCATACCATCCGAGCCAACTCGAAATACAAAAGGATCGTCCCAATAGTAATGCTTCAAATTCCGCAAGAACTTCCTTTTGTCTTGAGTGGAGAGGCCCTCCTTCAAGTCTCCACTAGCAAGATAGTTAGCCAAATCCGCGAACCAAGGTTCCTTGAACTCTAAAGTTGCTATAGCGAATAATAGCTCATCGGGGAAGTTGTCATTGATCTCTTCATTACCATTGTGTACCATTTCCCCTCTTCCAAGCGAGACAAGTGGTCGGCGCTACATTCTCGGACCCCTTCTTATCTCGAATCTCAATATCAAAACTCTTGCAATAGAAGACCCATCGGATCAACCTGGTTTAGCATCGGTCTTAGATAGAAGGTACCTCAAAGCTTGGTGGTCCGTGAAGACAATATGTGTGAAAGTACCAAGTAGACCTAAACTTATCAAAAGCAAACACTATGGCCAAGAGCTCCTTCTCCGTAGTTGTGTAGTTCCTTTGAGCATCATTGAGAGTCTTACTTGCATAGTATATTGGATGGAATCTCTTGTCGATTCGTTGGCCTAGAACCGCTCCCAATGGCGTAATCGCTAGAATCACACATCAACTCAAATGACTTTGACCAATCCGGAGCAATGAGTATAGGGGCATTCGTGAGCTTACCCTTGAGGAGTTCAAAAGCTTGCAAGCACTCTTCATCAAAAACGAAATTCCACATCCTTCTCAAGAAGCCGAGTCATAGGAGTAGTTATTTTTCGAGAAGTCTTTGATGAAGCGCCTATAGAAACCGGCATGCCCCAAGAAGCTTCTCACGGCTTTCACGGATGTGGGTGGAGGAAGTTGAGAGAGGTCTCCAATTTTGCCTTGTCAACCTCAATGCCCTTTTTAGAGATCTTGTGACCAAGAACATCCCCTCATTGACCATGAAATGACACTTCTCCCAACTTAATGCAAGATTGGTCTCTTCACACCGACGCAAGACCTTCTCAAGGTTCCTCAAGCATAGGTCGAATGAATCCCCAAAAACCGAGAAGTCGTCCATGAACACTTCCATGATATCTTCCACGAAATCATCGAAAATGGCAAGCATACACCGTTGGAAGGTGGCGGGAGCATTGCACAACCCAAAGGGGATCCGTCGATAAGCAAAAGTACCGAAGGGGCATGTGAATGTGGTCTTCTCGATGTCCTCCGAGGCGATCGGATTTGGAAGTACCCGACATACCATCCAAGAAACAATAGTACTCGTGACCGGAGAACGCTCGAGCATTTGATCCATGAAAGGTAGAGGAAAGTGATCCTTCCTAGTGGCATCATTGAGTCGACGATAATCTATGCAAACACGCCACCCGATGATCGTCCTTGTCGGGATAAGCTCATCCTTGTCATTAGCTACCACCGTGATCCCTCCTTTCTTGGGAACAACTTGCACGGGGCTAACCCAAGGGCTATCCGAGATAGAAAGATAATACTCAAATCCATAAGCTTAATAACCTCTTTCTTCACAACCTCCTTCATGTTAGGATTTAGCCTTCGTTTGTGGTTGCACAACCGGCTTGAAATCTTCCTCCAAAAAGGATCCGATGTGAGCAAAATGTGGGACTTATCCCTCGAATATCCGAGATGCTCCACGCAATAGCTCTCATGTACTTCTTGAGGAGCTCCACTAGACGGTCCTTTTCTCGGGTAAAAGCTCAGAATTGATGATGACCGGTAGCTTAGAATCTGGCATGAGAAAAGCATACTCCAAATGTGCGGAAGAGGCTTGAGCTCAAGGAGGGTGGTTCTTCATAGGAGGTCTTTACCCTTTCCACCTTCGGGAGAGCAACAAAAACCGTTTCACCCTCTAACTTGTCTCTCCCTTCATCAAGGTAAGCCACTTGAGCTTTTAACTCCGGGGTGCCTAAATGTTCCTGCATATCCGTTCTAAGGCAAACATCCAAAGAATCTCGACACACAAGTTAGAAATACTACACACACTAGCCGAAGCAATAGTATCACAAGAGTACTCTAAATCATCTTGTGCGTTGAGCAAACTTCATGCCTCGGCTATCAAAAGTGACACTCTCTTGTCCTACTCTCAATGTCAATTTTTCCGTCATGCACATCAATCAAAGCACGAGAAGTAGCTAGGAATGGTCTACCAAATATCAATGAGACATCCACATCATCGGTATCTATGACCGCAAAGTCAACTAGGAAGACAAAAGGGCCTACTTTAACTAGCACATCATCAACAATCCCCCTAGGACTCTTGGTCGACTTGTCCGCAAGTTGAATGTACATACGAGTAGGACGAGATTAGACAACCCTAGCTTCTAAAATATTGCAATAAGGCATGACATTGATACTAGCACCTAGATCCGCAAGACCATTAGCAAGAAATATTACCGATAGCACAAGGGATAGTAAAGGTACCCGGATCCTTGAGCTTTTTTGGGTGGACTTTTGAAGAGAATGGCGGACATTCCTCATTAAGGGTGGACTAGAGATGTCTCCGTAGCTTTCTCTTGTTGGTGTAGAGTTCCTTCATGAACTTTGCATATTGGGGCATCATAGTCATTGCTTCGGGAAACGGAAGAGAGAATTGCATTTGACTAATCCGCTCCACAAACTTCTTGAAAACCTTCTCAAGGCCATCCTTCTTCAATCGAGATGGTATGGAGCTTAGGCTTGTATGGAGATACAACTGGTGCGGGAGGAGAGACCGGTGGTGTACTCGATGTAGCCTTACTAGGTTCCTTGGCAACCTTAGTGTTCACATTACTCGTAGGAGGTTCGACTTCAACCTCAACTTCGTCTGAAGGAGGATCATTAATATCATCATCATCACCATTTTGATTAGGATTCTTGTACCTTTGTAGAGTCAATTGGAGTAGAGGTTGTATCTTGCAAGGGTCTCCACTTCTCAAGGTCACTACCTTGCAATGTTCCGGACCTTTGGGGTTGATCTCGGTATTGGAAGGTAAAGAGGCCCGAGGGTCGCTCCGAGAGTGCCTTAGAAATATGTCCTATTGGTTCTCCAAATTGCAATTGAAGCTTGTTGATTCTTGATGAGTTGGATCATTGCCGCATTGGTGTCTTCTTGAAGATCGAAGAACCACCCTCCTTATTTTGAGGAGGCTTGTTTGAACCCGGGGGGGGGTCCTTCACCTCTATGGTTGTACATCCTGGTGGGTAGGACCTTGGAAACCTTGACTTGGAAAGTCCACTTTGATTCCATTGATTTTCCCCCTTGGTGCCCTTGACCTTGGGGTCCTCCTTGAGTCCCTTGCTACCTTGGTTTAGGTTACTTCCTTGAGACCATTGGTTGCCTTGATAACCCCTATAACCTTGATAACCTCCTTGATTTCCTTGGGTTTTAGCCCTTGCTATAACCACTACCTTGACTCCCTTGGCCTTGGTAACCTTGGTTAAACTTGTTTGTACCAAGGTCGGTTATAGTTGCCTTGATAGTTACCTTGGGGGCTGAAATTACCATGGAAACCTTGACCTTGTGCGAAGCTTACCTCCTCAAGGTCGCCTTGGCCAAGTTCAGGAGTGCGGAAGGACAAGCACTAACATCGGGCCTTGATCCCCACAACATTCACAAAATATATAGAAGCCACTGGAGGGTTACCCACTTTAGATGATTGAACCTTGGAGGGATCTTAGGCATGCTTAGGTTACTTACTTGGATGCCATAGCATCGATCTTAGACATGAGGAGCGCGATCATTGGATCATCTTCATCTCGGTGCCCCGGTGGATTAGGCTTCTTCCCATAGCTAGACGACTCCTTTGGTGCATCAACACTTACGGACCGAGAGTCATAGTGCGTGTCACTTCCATACTTAGACTTAGGAGGTTGTTGTCGAGACCAACTCCTTGTCTTGTTGGCCATCTCCGCGAAGAGTTCTAGAGCATCTTCGGAGTGAGCATCCTTAAGTCACCTCCGGCGGCTTGGTTGATCATCCTTGTATTCTCAAAATCAAGGGACCTAGCAAAGATTCCGCCAAGCTCCATTCGGCGAAGTTGTGATGAGGACAAGACCGAAGAATGGCTTGGAACCTATTCCAAGTCTCATGGAAGAGCTCTCCCTTGTGTTGTATGAAGTGGTTGATGTGGTCTCGGATTGCATCCGTCATATAGGGAGGAAAGAATTCTTCAAGGAAAGCTTCGGCTGGGGCCCTCCCATGTGGTGAAAAGCTCTACTCGGTTGATTCTCCAACCATGACTTAGCTCTACCTTTGAGTGAGAAAGGAAAGAGCCGGAGTCCACACAATCCGGGTGAACTGGTCATTCTTAACCGGGTCACATATCTCCAAGAATCCTTGAGATGCCTAGATGGACATTCACCATCAATGCCATTGAACACCACTCCATTTTGAACCATTTGGATCATATTAGGCCTTGAGCTCAAAGTTCCTAGCATTGACGGGTCTTCGAACAATGCTAAGGCTGCCCCTTCAAGAGTAGGACGAGCATAATCCGCCAAGGTACGTCTTGCACCCTTTGCAGTGATCTCATCATTGGTATGGTGAGAATGTTCTGAATGGTTATCTTCATCCTCGTGATGAGACATAGTGTGGTGTGAGATGCATCAACTTCTTCTTCTTCAACTGTAGGAGGTGGGGAAGTGGTAGGTGACTCGAGCACTTGTTCTAGTCCTTGGATTCGTGCTTGAAGACGAGCTGAAACGCCTCATGCACTAACCCAAAATCTCCTGCAAACAAGCACAACAAACACAGCCGAGTAATACAACGATGCGGGATAATAAAGTAAAAAAGAGCAACAAGGAAGCAAAAAGTAAAGCGGAAGGAGTGAAAGATCGGCCCACTACTAAGTGCTTTCAAGGAATGAGAGAGTCCCCGGCAACGGCGCCAAAAACTTGATAAAAGGAGATTTTACCAAGGTCGTATTCCACGGGGTCCTCTCATAGACCAATACTCACACTTCTCATAGACGTCTAGACATTTGAAATGGGTTGGTTTGATCAAAAAAAATCAGAAACAAAGGCAAAGAGATGCAATACAACAAGAACTAAGCAAGAGAGAAAGATGGTTCAAAATCAAAGACAAAGGGGGTCTCTCTTGGTGGGTAGTTTCATCATGCTCAAGATGGACTAATTGAACAAACAAGCCAATTAAGATCGAGTTTGTATCCGGATGACCATGCATTTCACTTCTATAGATTCAATGCACTCTCGTAGCACCAATCCCTATCCTAATACCACTCAACTTAGGCTCTCGCTCTCAAGCTAAGTGAAAAAGATGCATTCTAAGTGTTTGATGAAATGCCAAGACACAAGATACTCTCTTAAGACTCTATACCACAAGGCTAGCACAACACTCTCATATCAATGCCCAACACTAAGAGATTCACCAAAAAGCCTTTTCAAACTCAATTGAATGAAAATCCACATGCACCCAAGTGTTCGATAAAATGCCCAAGAGAGAAATCAAGTGAAAATGGTTGAAACAAATGATCAATCTCTTAGAACACACTCACTCAATCCCCTAGACCTACAATCTATGCATCCAAGCACTCTCATGCATCAAATCACATTGAATGGACCAAATCAAGCAAACATGGCATAAAAATGGCATAAGAACAAGTCTAGGAATCATCCTCATACAACCAAGATCATCAGGCAAGTTCTATACAATCATCCCTCTATCATAGCACAACTAATCTACCCATCCAAGATGAACCCTAGAAACTCAGCCACACATGGCCAAGGGAGTAAGAGAAAAGAAGGAAGAATGGTCACCAAGAACACCATGGATAATCCTTGAGATGATCTCACTTCTCCACTTGTGAGCACTTCTCCCAAGGTTTGTTGGCTTCAATCCTAGCTCCAATGGCTTCAAATTGCTCCAAAAACGTGTTCTAGGGTTTGAGGTTCGTGGGTATGTGTTTGGGGTTCAAGGGAGATGAAAAGAATTCCCAAAATGGCCAAAAACAAGAGTATTTATAGTGCAGGGGACAGTGCAACGGCGTGCACCCCTGCACGGCGTGCACCCCTGCACGGCGTGCAACATCTGCACCGTGCACCCCTGCACTCTGCAGAAAACCCGATCTTGTAATGCTCATATCTCCCTCGTCCGGACTCCAAATGACCTCCCGTTTGCTCCTATGCGCTCCTTGTCATCCATACTTTGATGCCATAAACCTGAAAGTGCACAGAGGCAACTCCAATAGCCCACGAATTTGGCTCCAAAGTGGCAACCGGACAACAAAATGACACTTTGCACAAAACTTCAATAAAAGCATATAAGTCATGTCATTTCACGGAATAAAACACGGGCATTTCATAGGTCATTCATAAGCTTAAAATGCACTAATTAAAGTCACATCAATCCACTTTTGCATGCGCACACTACAAGAAATTGTTCATTTAACGCGGAAGCTTACAGCAGGGGCGGATCTAGGGGGGAGCCCGGGTGAGCCCCGGCTCACCCCCTTTCGGTCCTGTCCTTAAAAATTGAGTAATATTTAGGGATGGAATTATGTTATAATGGTTTACACTGTTAGGGTAATTTCAAAGAATTGGCATATGGTGTAATGGTTAGATTGTTAGATTAGTTCCAAGGGTTCTAGGTTCAACCTTTTCATTGCAATATCTTATTATTTTATTTATTTTTCCTCAACTTTTAAAGCTAAAAGTCTAAAACCTAAAATATTGTTTAATTTATCATAAAAAAACATAATTAAGTTAATTTATCTGTGGATCGACTTATTTGTCTCGTTTTGATTGTTCCGATCTCTACTACTACAGGTAGGGGCTGGCAGTCGGTTGCCGGTTTTTCGGTTTTTAAAAAACCAAAAACCGAGCCGAAACCGGCGTGCCGAACCAAAAATAAACCGAGCCGGTTCGTCGTCGGTTGATGAATTTGACAAAATTCGGTTTTTGCCGGTTTTCGGTTTTTTTTGCGGTTAGAACCGAAAAACCGGTGGGAAGACCGAATTGATTTTAAATTCAGTCCACAGCCCGATAGAGAGGGGTCTCACAGCCACTCTCCTCATAATCTCACTCTCACGAAATCGGCCCCTAAACCCCAATCCATCTCTCTCTCCATGCTCTCTCAATCTCTCATCCGCCATGGCCGCCGCCGTCGCATCACCGCCTTCTCCGCCGTCTTTCCTCTCTCCTCATAATCTCAACCACGGCTCAGCCGCCGCCGGATCAAGACGGACCGCGTGACCCCTAAGCATACAGCGGATCACTCCATCGATGGCGTAACATCGTCGTCCTAATCCCCGCCCTCTTCCTGATGGGATTCTTCTCGATCTACATCCGTCATGCTCGAAATCCAACTCTGCCATCGGCAGCATCCGCCGGCCCTCGTAGATCTCACCGTGCACCGTCCCTCAAAGACATCAAATCGGAAAGCTCTATGACTTCTTCAACGCCGCCGATCGGAGCCTGCCGAAGCCGATTCCTCAAAAGGGTATTAGTTTCCCTATCTTTCCCCATCTGGGTTCCCCTGTTTTTCCAAGGAAGCTCTACCCTTTGGGTTTTCCTCCTCGGGGAATGGATCGAGAGCCGTCGACGGCGGCGGAGGCGGAGGAACCGGTGAAAAAAATCTCTGTCCGGCGAGCAGTGGAGTACTCCGACGATGGTGGTACTCCGGACGTCAAGGGGCTGAAGATCGGGAAAGGAGCTCTGGAGTGCGCCGGTCTGAAAGTACTTGCCTCGGTTTTTTTGTACCGTTCGGCTCCAGACCAAAACCGGCCGGCTCGGGTCGGCTAAAAAACCGAGTAAAATCGGTTCGGTCGCCGGTCCATGTTTGATAGAATTCGGTCTCAGTCAACCGAAAATTCGGTCCGGTTTTTTGACCGAACCGGGCCGACTGCCAGCCCTAGCTACAGGTGAACGCATATTTTCGGCGATGAAGATAGTATGACTAGGCTGCGCAATAGTTGATAGTTTATCATATTGTTAAGTGTGATATACTAGAAAATTATAGTTTAAATGCGATTTTGAGTGATTTCAATGATAAATTAGAAATATTTTCCTTCAATTTCGGCTCAGTGCATGATTCAATCCTGGATCCGCCCCTGCTTAACAGCGGCCATTACGCAGCCGCTGTTAAATTTATTTAACAGCGACAATTTAACAGCGGCTAATCAGCCGCTGTTAAATTGACAGTTTAACAGTGGCCACGATAATTTAACACAGCGGCCAAGTGGCCGCTGTTAAAATAATGCAATCTGATTGGCTGGTTTTATCTCACATGGATTGCCGAACCTTAATTCCTTCTTCCTTCTTCCAGCCGATCTTCTTCATCTTCCTCTTCCTTCTTCTTTTTTTCGCCAATCTTCTTCTTCCTTCTTCCTTTTCCTTCTTATTTTTCTTGTCAATCTTCTTCCTCTTCCTTCTTCTTCTTTCCGCCGATCATCTTCTTCATTCTTCCTTTTCCTTCTTATTTTTTCTTGTCAATCTTCTTCCTCTTCCTCTTCTTCTTTTCCACCGATCTTCTTGTTCCTTCTTCCTTTTTTCTTTTCCTCTTCCCTCCTTCTTCTGTACCGGAGATGGGTACAACTGTGGCAGCAACTCCACTCGCCAAACAGCCCTCACTGCGGCAGCAAGTCCTCCACAGCCACTCGCTTCTGCCGCCTGGGGACTTCGCTTTCCTTTGCGTCAGCTACGACTCCATGATCCCATGACACCAACAAACTCGCCTCCAGCCAGCCTCCACTCAGCTAACACCCCGCTCAGCCACAATTGTTGAGCAATTGGATTACAATCCTAGAGGATGAACTGAGAACATGTTTGATTGGGTGTTCGCCGGAGCTCTGGCGATAGCTAAGCTCCGGTGATTACTTTTTCCAGACGAAATAATTTAACAACGGCTCTATTTGGTTTAAACAACAAACAAGAAGCCGCTGTTAAATTTCTATTATTTAAACATCGGCTCTTTGGTTTAACCGCGGCCACATTTGGCCGCTGTTAAATTATTTTTCATTGGGCAATGTAACGCGGATGCGGCCGCAGTTAAAATAATTTAACCGCGGCAAACGACCGCTGTTAAACTTCAATTTTTGCCTCCTTAGCGATGAACACAACCTTTAAGGGTAAAAAATTCTAGGATAGAACTAACTATTCGGTTATTGTTGATATACAACCGGCTAGCTTTCAAGGAAGTGAAGGTTACTTTTGACATCAAGGAGTAATCTCACTAATTGATTCATTTTAGATCCAATCATTTAAATTAATAGGGGTAAAAATGTCATTTTTATAACTTAATTTATTTTTAAAATTTAAGTGATCACTCGTGTGCCGAAAACTCTCCCCGGTGACTGAGCTCCGACGACTTTTCCGGTGAACAGAGCTCCGATTTAAAAAAAATTGATCAATTGGACCACGTCGTCGGGCTTATTTTTCAAGATTTTTTTCCCGGTGATGTTTCATAATATTTTTAATATGTGTACACATTTCTGTGCATAAATTGTGTACTCATTTGCACACATTTTTGTACACGTACTATATATGTGTACACGTTTTTTGTAATCGTTTCTATCCGTACACGTTTATGTACATGCACATTTTTTTTCTTAGATAGCTCCCGAGAGGAGAATAAGATAGTAAGCAGTAAATTAGCCCAAATCTACCCGGGGGGTGAGGCTACCGCAACACCCCTTTGGGGGTAGCTAAGAGCCAAACGTGCCACAAAATGGGTGGCTCTGTTTGCTGAAACGGCGGACTGAGAGTAGCTTTAAGTTTGGACTACATGTCAATAACGGACGACCTCTTGAATGATTATCTCACCACGGGCACTCGATCCTTCGTGATTCCCCTATTGCCTGGAAATAATTATGCATCACCTTCGAAATCAACCTGAAAAAAAACCCGAAAAGAAAACACCAAATCAACTGCCTCCCTACACGCTAGGGTTCAACAGTTAAAGGATATGTAATACCTGGATAAGGGTCCC
>JAVBHU010000171.1:27500-30000 GCA_034768395.1 Linum lewisii | reverse complement strand
AGGACGGGTTTTTGGAGTTAGCTCACCCTCGCGGGATCGTCGAACCCTTTGTCCCGGCCATTGTAAGCACGTGTGTCGCCCAGGGCATAAGGGCAGAAGACTTAACGTCATCCTCACCTTCCTCCGCTTATCACCGGCAGTCTGCTCAGGGTTCCAAACTCAACGGTGGCAACTAAACACGAGGGTTTGCGCTCGGTTGCGGGACTTAACCCAACACCTTACGCACGGAGCTTGACGACAGCCATGCACCCACCTGTGTCCGCGTTCCCGAAGCGCACCCCTCTCTTCAAGAGGATTCCGGCATGTCAAGCCGGGTAAGGTTCTTCTCTTTGCAATCGATTAAACCACATGCTCCACCGCTTGTGCGGCCCCCGTCAATTCCTTTGATTTTCTTCTTGCGAACGTAAACTCCCCCAGGCGGATACATAACGCGTTAGCTATAAGCAATGCACGGGTCGATGCGCACAGCGCCAGTATCCATCGTTTTACGGCTAGGACTACTGGGGTATCTAATCCTCCCATTCGCTCCCCTAGCTTTCGTCCTCTGAGTGTCCAGTGGGCGGCCCCAGCAGAGTGCTTTCGCCGTTGGTGTTCTTTCCGATCTCAAACGCATTCACTCGCTCCACCGGCAATTCCCTCTGCCCCTACCGTACTCCAGCTTAGCAGTTTCCACCGCCTGTCCAGGGTTGAGCCCTGGGATTTGACGTGGACTATAAAAAGCCACCTACAGACGCTTTAATTACGAAAAACGGCCCAATCATTCCGGATAAACGCATGCATCCTCTGTATACCGCGGCTGCTGCACAGAGTTTACCGATGCTTATTCCCCAGATACCGTCCATTTCTTCTTCTCCGGAAAAGAAGTTTCACGACCCCAGGCCTTCTACCTCCAACGCGGCATTGCTCCGTCCAGGCCTTTCCGCCCATTGCGGAAAATTCCTCACTGCCTGCCTCCCCGGCTATTACCACCAACACTAATCAACGCGACCCCTCCTTGGGGGGAGTCCCCCTTTGGGGCTTTCCTCCTTTGCTCCTCTCCAGGGGGTTTTAGCACCTTTTTCCCAGCTTTTTTTTTCCCCCCAACGGTTCTTGGGGCGTTACCACCCCCCCCGGGAAAACTTCCCGCCACTTCTTGAAGCATCCGCCAGCGTTCTCGAGCCAGATCGAACCTCCATAATTTAGTTGCTATACTTATTTTCCGTTCTAGACAAACTTTTTGGGAATTGTCTTTCATTTCAAGCACCCGATTCACTCCGATATCTAAATTCGTTCATATTATCCTCCCTAAATCACAAACGATATTATCCATATTCAACACTCCTCACTCACCGCCACAGCCCTTCCACGACCCCGAGGGGGGAAATTTCAAAATCGAAAAACCCCACGTTGGGTTTAGGATAATCACCCCTCGAACTGATGACTTCCACCACGTCAAGGGACACTCTACCGCTGAGTTTATCCCTTCCCTTGCCCCCAAACGATAAATGGGAAAATAGAACTGACTAATCCTAAGTCAAAGGTTCGAAAACTCAAGACACTTTTTTTTCGAAAAAGGGCCTTCTTTTTCACACTTTTACCGATACAAAAGAAGGGGAAAATGGTTTCCCATTTGTCAACTGCTCCTATCAAAAAGTTGACTACGATCGAGCCATAGCAACTTTTTCAAAAACTATTTTTTCCCCCGATTCAAATAAGGGGTTTTCCAGAAGAAACTTTGGGTTTGGCTCACTGTCTATCGATACGGTAAAAAGACCCCGACTCGGATTCTTTAAAAAAAAAAGAAAAATAAGAGCTAAGTCAAGAGATACGGGTCAACCCATTGTTTTTGTGCCAAAGTTTCCATTCTGAAAGAACTGGGGTTACTCGTCTTTTTCCCCTTACCATCCCAAAAGGCTTAGTGTTTCCACGACCTCTCGAGACCCCGAAAATTACAAATCCTTTTCTTTTTCTTAGGAACACATACAAGATTCGTCACTTCAAAAGGATAATGGGAACCTCACCACCACTATTTTTTTATTTATTAACTATTTATTATCAATTTCATAGTAAAGTAATAGAAAGAAATACATGTATTCCACCGGACAGCAATTAAACTTACAACCTCTTGCCTAGCAAGCAAAGAAATTTCCCTCATGGGAAGGATGATCATTCGGATCGACAGAACCCCAAATACATGCAAAGCCAATCCATGTTGGATATTTGAAAAGGTTGACCCCCCTTGCTTCTCTCACTGACAATCCTCGTTCTCGCAGGCCCGAATCAACTAACTAAACTAATCGAATACTATAAATAGAAAAGAAAATGTCTTTTCTCTATACTTTCCCGTTCCGTTTTTACCGGTGCATTAAACGCAATCGATTGGATCATTTTGATTCCCTTCAACCAACATAGGTTCCCTTTGAAAGGTCTCGAGAACCCACCAAAGCACGAAGCCAGGATCTTTTCCCCGAAAAAGGATTCCTATTTTGAAAGTGCATAACGCACGGATAAGCTACACAAC
>JAVBHU010000171.1:0-15000 GCA_034768395.1 Linum lewisii | reverse complement strand
GAAAGTAGAGCTGAGAGAGAGAGAGAGAGAGATAGAAGAATAGAGAGAAGAGAGGAGGAGAGAGTTGAGAGAGGAAGTGTTTGAGAAGAGGAATGAGTGAGAGAAGAGAGAGTATGCAGAGAGAAGAGAGAGAGAGGTAGAAGATAGAGTAGAGAGAGTTGGAGTGTGATTAAGAGGAGAGAAGGCTTGGAGAATTAAGTAGAGAGAGTAGGAGAGAGTGAAGGAGAGAGAGAGAGAAGAGAGAGAGTACAGTGAAGAGATGAGAGGCAGATGAAGTGTAGAAGTGTGTAGGGATTGAGAAGGTGAGTAGGTGTAGAAGAGATAGTAGTGAATTTGTCTGAGAGAGGAGAGAGATTGTCTGAGAGAGATGAGTGAAGAGAGAGTGAGGAGAGTCGTGAGAGTGTTAGTGTCAGAAGTAGGTATGATTGAGAGAGAGAAGAGAAGAGCGCAGAGAAGATAGAGAGTAGGTATATGAGTGGAAGGAGTTTGTTGAGATTCAGGAGTGTACAGATGAGCTGTGGAGAGAGACTGAGAGGATAGCATGAGGTTGAGAAGGTGATGTGAAATGAAGAAAATATAGAGCGTGAAAGCAGGAGAGAAGTAGGAGGTGATGTGAGAGGTGAGCAAGGAAAGAAGAGAGTTAAAGAGAAGTCTAGAAGAGATATGAAGAGAGAGAGGAGATATGAAGAGTAGAGAGAGGATGTGCAGAGAGAAAAGAAGAAGTTTGAGGACAGAGAGATAAGAAGGAGAGTGATGCAAAGAAGCAAGAGTGCGAGGAGAAGAGATGAATGAGAAGAAGAAAAAAGTAGAGGAGGAAGTAGTAAGATAGAGAGAAAGAGAGAGAAGAGAGAAGAGTGAATTGTTGAGAGAAGTAAGAGAGAGAGTGAGCAGAATTGAAGAAGAGAGAGAGAGGAGAAAGATAGACAAGAGAGAGAGAAGTAAGAGAGGTGGTGAAGACAGAGAGAGGAGAGAGAGACAGCAGAAGAGAAGATAGAAGAAGTAGAGAGAGAGAGAAGTATAGACAAAGAGAGAAGAAAGAGAGTGATAGAGTTTAGTGAGAGTAGCAGAGAAGAGTAGAGACTAAGTCTATAGAGAAGATGAAGAAAGAGTGAAGATAGAGAGAGAGAGAGTGGAGAGAGAGAAGACTGAAGAGAATGAGAGAGAGTGTAGGAGAGAGTCTGAAGGAGAAAGAGGAGAGGAGCAGAGAAGAGAGCGTGAAGGAGATGAGAGAGGGACGAGAAGAGAAAAGAAGAGAGAATGAGAGAGAGAATGAAATAGAGAGATGAGTGAGAAGACGCATGAGGAGGAAAGAGTCGTGAGAGAAGAGAGAAGAAAAGAGAAGAGAGAGAGTGAGAATGAGTTGAAGTGAGCAGGCAGAGTGATGAGAGTTTGAGGAAGAGTGGTGAGTATTGAAGACAGAGAGATGAAGTGATAGAGAGGAGTTAGAGAGGAGAGAATTGAAGATGTGAGCAGGAATGAGAGAAGAGAGTGAGTTGAGAGTGAGTGCCTAGAGAGAGATGAGAGAGCAGAGAATAGAGTAGCAGTGTAGGAAGTTAAGAGTGAGAAAGAGAACAGAGTATAGAAAGTGAGAGATGTTGCCGTTAAGCTAAAGAAGGAAGAAGTAGAGATTAGAGTAGAGAGAAGTTAGAGAGAGAGAGAGAGGATGAGCTATGAGAGAGAGGAATGAGAAAGAATGCTAGAGAGAGGAGAGTAAAGGATAGAGAGAGAGAGAGGAGTAGAGGTAGGAGGAAGAGAGAAGAGAGAGTGTGAGTGAAGCAGAGAAGATGAAGAAGAATAGGGAGAGAGCATAGAAGAGAGAGATGAGAGAGGAGAGCTATAGCCAGAGAGAGAAGAAGAAGACAGAGAGTAAAGAGAGAGAGTTGAGCGAGAGAGATAGAGAGAGTGTTTAAAGAGGAGAGATGTGAAGAAGAAAGGAGGGGAAGAGTAGTGAGTAGAGAATGAGATTGATGAAAAGAGAGGAGGAGAGAGATGGAGAGAGAGATGAGAGAGAGAAGAAGATAGAGAGAGAGAGAGAGTGAGAGAGAAGAGGAGAGGAAGAGAGAAAGACAGTAAGAGAGAGAAGGAAGAGATAGAGAAGGGAGAGTGATTGAGAGTTGGAAGAGTGAGGAGTAGAGAGAGGGAGAGAAGCAGTTTTTTTTTTTTTTTTTTTGCACCCCAAATTTTTTTTTTTTTTTTGGGTGGTAGGAAAAAAAAAAAATTTTTTTTTTTAAATGTTTTTTTTGGGGAAATTGTTATTTTTGGGTTTTTTTTTTCTTTTTTGGATTTTTAAAATTTGGTTTAAAAATTTTGGGGGTTTTTTGGGGGGGGGGAAAAGGAAATTAAAAATTTGGTTTTTGTATTTTTTGGGGGAATTTGTTTTTTTTGGGGATTTTTTGGGGGGAAAAGGGGGGAAAAGGGGGGGTTTTGGGGGGAATAAAAGGGGGAAATTTTTAAAAAAAAAAAAGGGGGGAAGGGGAAAAAAGGGGGAAAAGGAAAAAAAAAAAGAAGGAAAAAAAAAAAAAAGGGGGGGGGGGGAAAAAAAAAAAGGGGAAAAAAGGGGGGGGGGAAAAAAGGTTTGGGGAGGGGGGGGAAAAAAAAGGGGGGGGGGGGAAAAAAAAAAAAAAAAAAAAGTTTTTTTTTGGGGGGAAAAGGGGGGGGAAAAAAAAAAAAAGGGGGTTTTGGTTTTTTAAAAAATTTTGGGGGGGGAAAAAAAAAAAAGGGAAAAAAAAAGTTTTTTTGGGGAAAGGGGGGGGAAAGGAAAAAGGGAAAATAAAAGAGGGGGGGGGAAAAAAAGGGTTTTTTTTGGGGGGGAAAAAGAAAAGGGGCCAAAAAAGGGGGAAAAAAAGGGGGGGGGGGGGTTTTTTTTTTGAAAAAAAAAAAAAAAAAAAAAAATTTTTTTTTGAAGGAAAAAGGGGGGGGGGAAAAAAAAAAAGGGGGGGGAAAAAAAAATTTTTTTAAAAAAAAAAAAAAAGGGGGGGGGGGGAAAAAAAACCCGGGGGGGAAAAAAAAGGGGGGGGAAAAGGGGGGAAAAAATTTTAAAAGGGGGGGGGGGAAAAAAGGGGGGAAAAAGGGGGTTTTTGGGGTTGGGGGGGGGGGGTTTTTTGGGGGAAATAAAAAGGAGGGGGAAAAGGGGAAAAAAAAAAGGGGGGGGGGAAAAAAAAATGAAAAAAATGAAGGGGAAAAAAGGGGGGGGGGGGGGAAAAAAAAAAGGGGGGGGGGGGTTTTAAAAAAAAGGGGGGGAAAGGGGGGGGGGGGAAAAAAAAAGGGGGGGAAAAGGGAGGGGGGGGGGGAAAAAAAAGGGGGGGAAAAAGGGGGGGGGGGGAAAAAGGGGGGGGGGAAAAGGGAAAGGGGGGTTTTTAGGAAAAATTTGGGGAATTCCTTTTTTTTAATCCACCCCCCTTTTTTTTACCCACCGCCCTTTTTTTACCCACCCCCCCCTTTTTTTTACCCCCCCGCCCTTTTTTTCAGCCCCTTCCCCTTTTTTTAAAAGCACCCCCCCTTTTTTAAGAAACCCCCCCCCTTTTTTTACCCCACCGCCCTTTAAAAATACTTTTTGAAATATTTTTTTGAAATCTTTTTTGATAAGTTTCGGGGATATTCAAAAAAAAGGCAATAAATTTGACTCTTCTGAACTTACAAAAAAAGAGTACCCCGGGGGCCTTTGGGGTGATAAAATTTTTAAAAACCGGGAATTTTTCCCGTCTTTTGGGCGCGTATAGACCCCCTTTTTTTTTGTTCTGGGACCCAATCTAAAGGAGGGGAATAACTACCAAAAACACCTGTCTTTCTTTTCCTTTTTTTTTTTCTTCCTCTTTCCCTTTTTTTTTTCCCTACGGTTTTTCCCCTCCCTTTCTTTTTTTTTTTTTAAAACCCTCCGATTTTTTTTCTTTTGTTTTATCCCCCTTCTTGATTTTTTTTGGAAAGTTTTGACCCAAAAATTTACTATTACTTTTTTTTTTTCCCGTAAACAAATTTCATAACCCCCTTTTTTTTTTCTTCACCCCGGGTCCTCTTCGGTTCCAAAGCGTCCACAAATTTTGTACGGCCATCGCGGAATTTGTTTTATTTAAATTTCCTCAATCCCTTTCAAAATTTTTTGTACCCTTTTTTCCGGGGGATTTTGTAGAACCGCCCTTTCTATTCTTTTCGAATAGAAGTTTCGAAATTTTTTTTTTTTGAAGTTTTTAAAGCTTTTTTGGGCTTCTTGGGCCCTTTTTTGGCTTCTTGGGCTTTTTTTTTGGCTTCTTTGGCTTTTTCCCCGGAAAATCTTGGGAAAATTTTCCGGGAATCGGGCAAAAGCATAAATTTTTCCAAACTTAAATTTGAATTTACCAAAGTCATTAACCCAAGTTTAATAAAAAACAATTTCTTTTGAAATGGATTTTCCATTGATTCATGGTTTTTCCCTTCGAGTTCATTAAGCATAAGGGAAAGAAATTTTTATTGACCCAAAATTCTTCTCTGTCAATTTTTTTTTTTGGGAAATTTTTTGTTTATGTTTATTCTTAGGATTTTTTTGGGTTTCTTCCACGGGTAGGCCCCCCATTTAATAAAGGATCAAAGATTTCAGGAAATATTCTTTTTTATTTTTCATCTTTACAAAATGGGTTTTTTTTTTTCCAAGTTTTAATTGAGGGAAGAGACCCCTTTAACTAGACCCTTCTACTCTACCCTCGAAACCATTATTTTGATTTTCTTTTTTTTTTTCACCCTATAATTCCAATTATTAAAAAATTTTCATCAGAAAAAATTTTCTCTATTTTAAAACAGAGAAAATCGTTTTTTCTATCTTTTTCAAAAAAAAGCCGAAAAACCCCGGCGAATAATAAAAGAAAATCGTTCCTTGCCATAAATTCCTGGCATGGAAAAAAAAAAAATTTTTTGTGACATTTTCTTTCGAAAGCTTTAAATTGAATTCTTTCTTTTTTTATATACCAAAAGGGGACGATTCCATTTTTTCCAGTCGAAAAAAATTGCAAAAAAGGGTTTTTTCAAAGGAATTTTATCCTTTCTTCTTGTTTGGGCTAATAAAAAGCAAAATCCAGGTTTTCTTCTTCTTCATTCATACTAAAAAGTCGAGGGATTTTCTTCCTCTTCCTTTTCCCTCCCTTTTTTTTCCCTTCTTCCTCTTCCTCTTCCTCCCCCCTTTTCCCCATTTTTTCATTTTTTTTTCATCTTTTTTTTCACCCTTTTTTTTCATTTTTTTTTTTCCCTTTTCCTTTTTTTTCCCTCCATTTTTTCCTCCCTTTATTTTAAACTATTTTTTTCATCTTTTTTTTTCACTATTTTTTCTTTCCATTTTTTCCCATCCATTTTTCCCTTTCCCATTTCCTAGTTCATTCTTTTTTTTCCTTTTCCCAAGGCCCCTCAAATTTTAAAACATTACCCCAAGAGGTGAGTTTTTGTTCAAAGAGTAGGGCACAAAAAAAATAACCCAATTTTTTTTTAAACTTTCTTCCTTTACTTCCCCATTAAATTTTACAAAAGGGGTCCCCAATTCTACCCACCGGGGGTTTTTACCAAATTTGACAAATTGGGTTTCGAATGTTTTTGTGCTTTTTAAAAAATTTTATGGGAAACCCACGTTAAATAAATACAATTGATTCCATCAAAAAATATAAACCTTTTTTTTTTAAAACCACCCAATAAAAATTCCTAAGGACCCCAAATTCTTACCTACCTCATTTCTTGCTTTGATAGATAAAAAGGGACTGGGTGCCCGTAGCAAACGGCGTTTGGGAAAAAGCCCGGATTGGGCTAAGTGCCCGAATTGCACTTGTAGGACAATCCGCCAAAACCAAAAGACACTCCGGGGTTTTTTGGAGGAAAGTTTCGATGAAAAAAGCCCACCCCAAAGCATTGCTCAAAAAGAAACCCCCAAACAAATGGGGTAAGCTATCAAAGTCTTTAAATGCGGCCGCCCAAAGGGCTGACCCAAAGGAGGTTAAAAAACCGATACAAAAAATTTAATGAGCTGCCCAAAAATAAAACCAAGTCTTGCAGTTTTCCCGTCTCCTGTTTTCCCCTTTTTTTTTCCTTGCGCTAAACCCGAGTTTGAAAAACGCAAATGCGGGGGACCCTTTCGAGAAAAGAAAAGGAAACCAAAAAATTTTCCCATGAAAAGGGGTTTACTTACCTGGGTTCATCAGACCCAAACCCCCAAAATTTTCCCCTTTTTCCCCCCACGAACAACACGTAAAAAAACTCTAAAAAAATTTTAGATCATAGTTTCTCCTTTTGTATTTTAAAAAAATAATTGCCCTTGTAAACTCTTAAATTAAAATTTTAAAATACGTTCAAAAAAAAAAATAATAAACATTTTCCCGAATTTCAAATTTTTTATTATTCAAATTCCTTTTTATTTTCAACTTCATTTTTAAAACGAATTCGATAAAAACATTATATTATTTTGTTAATATTGAATTTTTTTTGCTCCCAAAGTCGATTGATTCAAAACCCTTTTAAAATTTCAGATTTTTTTCATATTTCATTTTATACGAATTGGGATAAAAACAAAATTAAATGTTAAAATTGAATATTTTTGGCAAACCAAAGTCGATTGTTTTCAAATTTCCCCTTTAAATTTCCAGACTTTTTCAACTTCATTTAATTGAATTCGTAAACATATATATTATATTTTAAATTTTTGAATTTTGTTGCCCCCCAGTGGGTTTTGATTCAAAATTTCTATTCATCTATCAAATTTAAATATAATCAATTAATTTTTTTAAATTTATTATATATAAATTTGTTAAACCGTTGGGTTTGATTCAAATTTTCTAATAATTTGTTCCAATGCCCAAACCCCCCAAACGGTTTAAAAAAAAAAAATTCGAGTGAAATCGCCCTCTATATTAAAATTAATTTAATAGAGAGAAAAGGGAATCTCCGCTGTTCCTCAGTAGCTCAGTGGGAGAGCGGTCGGCTGTTTTAAAATTGGGGCATAGGTTTTGAATCCTATTTGAGGAGATTTTTATTCCCTTCCGAATTAAAGATTAAAAAATTCGGAATGAAAGTGTTTGCTTTTGATTCCCTTAAATAGATCCAAAAACCCCTTCCCTGTGTCTTTTTTTTTTTCTATTGGGATTCTATGATATTTTTAGAATTACCGTCAATAAAACCCCGAGGGAATCCGGGATAAAAACCCCTTTTTTTCATAGCTTTTGGGGCCGCTTTCCCCCGATTTTTCCCACCCCCCCAAAAGGGGGGGCCCTTTTTTTGGGCCGGGTTTTGGGGGAGGAGGGATTCGAACCCCCCGACCAACCGTTTTTCGTAACCCACGTGCCTAATCCTCTGAGCTACAGGCCCCCCCCCCCGCCCCCCACTGGATCTGTTCCCGGAGTACCCCCAAAAAAGTAACCTTTTCCCCTCCCCCAGCCCTTTTTGGGGAAAAAAAGATGCGAAAAAGGGCCCCCTCTCCTATAAGACTATAAAACGGCGCTTCCGCGGGTAAGTGGTAGAGAAGGGGGTTTCCCTAATTAGGGTTTTAAATAATTTTTTTAAAAGAGGACCTTTTCATTTTTGTCCCAAAATTTAAAAAATAATAAGAATGAGGGGTGTTAAAACTTTTTTATACCTGGGGTCGAGCTATTTTTCCGCAGACCTCCCCTACAAGTATCTTTACCGCATAGAGTTTAACCCCCAAGTTCGGGGTGGATTGGTTTTTTTTCCTCTACGCCTAGGAAAACCAAATAGTGATTCGAGGCCCCCCAAATTTTTGACTGGGGGGGTTCCCCAAAGGGGGTCTGCCCCTTTCCCCTTGGATCGGGAAAGGGGAGAGCTTTTGGGTTTTTCCCGAATAAAGAATTGAAAAAAAAGAATTGAAAAATGCAAATAGAGCCGAGTACCTTTAAACGAATTGATTGGGGGTTTTTTAAGAATCCCTTCCCTCCCTTTGGGTCGGGAGGGCCAGAACTTTTTGGTTTTTTTGAAAAAAGAATTGAAGAAAGAATTGAACAATTTCAAATAGGGTGCCGAGTACCCTAACGAATTGATGGGGGGTTTTGTAAGAATGGGGCCCCTTTCCCCCCCTTTGGGTCGGGGAGGGGAAAAGCTTTGGGGTTTTTCAAAAATAAAAAAATTGAAGAAAGAATTGAACAATGCAAATAAAATGGGCCCAGTACCGAACGAAATTTATCGGGTCATTAAGAACAAGGTTTTAAGTCTTAAACCCGGGCTGTAGGAAAGCCCCCAGCCCGCATACATCGCTGCCTTTTCCCCTTTACACCCATCGAATGATAAACGGCTCGTCTCCCCCGTACCTTCTCTTGAAAATTTTAAAAACTTTTGCGCTTTCCCCCCCGCAGGGGCGGAGAACCCATCGCGGCCCCCGGGGCGCCGGGGGGCCCGGGGGGAAATCGGGAAAAGGGGAGCACTCATCTTTGGGGGGGGCTTAAATAAATTAGATGCTTTAAATATTTATCCGCCCCACAATTTGGGTAACCCCGCGGTTTAAACCCTGGGGGACATAACGGAAAAAACCAGAGGTGCGTCCTTCTCGGCCCTCTCGACTAGGAAAGGTCCTCTCAATGCTCTAACCCCCCCCACCGGGTATGGACCGAACGTTTCCCCGACGTTTCCTAACCCCCGCTCACGTACCGCTTTTAAAGGGGGAACAGCCCAACCCTTGGAACATACTACAGCCCCAGGTGGCGAAGGCCGACCGAGGTGCCAAAACCTTTCCCCCGATGTGGGCTCTTGGGGAAGAAACACCTGTTTTCCCTAGAGTTTAAATTTTTTCCGTTGAGGGGAACGGCCCTTCCACTTTGGGACCGCGGGTCACTAAGGGGCCCCCTTTCGTCCCGGGGCCCACGGGGGGTCTTGCAAATCCCAAACTCCCTTCTGCCTTTTTCACTCGAGGGCCAATTTTCCGTCCGGCCCGAGGAAACCCTTTTCAAACCCCCCGTTACCTTTTGGAGGCCCCACCCCCCCTAGAAACTGTCCCACCTGAACTGTCCCTTGGCCCTAGGGCCCGGGAAAAAAGGTTAGAAAAATTTTAGGCCCTTTCCCGGTGGGGAGTCAAATGATGGCCGGACCCCCCCTGCAGGGGGCCCTTCTCCGCCTTCCACCTAAAACTTTGGGAGGAAAAAGGGCCCCAAAACCAATCCCCGGGGAAAAAGTGAAGCCCTTTATAGGGGCCTTTTTTTGTCCCAAATGAAGGGAGTCCCCCACTTCACAGACATGTCTATTTCCCGAGCCTTTTCTCCGAGACAGTGGCCCCCCGATCGTTAAAGCCTTTCGTCGGGTCCGGAAATTCCCGACAAGGAATTTTGCTACCTTAGGGCCGTTTTAGTTACCCGGGCCGCCGTTCACCCCGGGGGTTCGGTCGCCCCGGGTCCCCCGTCATCCCGGTCAACCAAATTCCTTGAAACCTTTCCCCGGGCCCCGGGCAGGCTCAGGCCCCCAACATGGCCCCTTAAAACTTTGCGGAGACCTGTGTTTTTTGGGAAACAAAATCGCCCGGGGGCCGGCACTTTTTGACCCCCCCCTTTTTGAGGGGGGCAACCCCCTTTTTCCCCAATTACGGGGCTATTTTGGGGCCCATTCCCTTTGAGAAGGTTTTTCCCCCGCCCCTAGGGATTCCCCTACCAAACCCCCCTGTGTCCGGTTTTTGGGGACAGGTACCCCCTTTTTTTAAGGCCCTTCGACTTTTCCTGGGAGTATGGCATGGGTTACTTCACGCCGTAGCGCCGGGTACTCGAAAATTGGCTCAAAAGGGATTTTCTCCCCCACCCCTTTTTACCCTGAAAAAGCAGGGGCAACCAGCGGGGTTTTAACCGATAACCATTTTCGGGTTTAAACCCAGCCTCCTCCGTCCCTCGGGACCCAAAAAGGGGGAGTACAAAGGGAAAATTCCCTGGTTTTCCAAACGACAAAGGGTTTTTTGGGGCCCGTTTTTAGGGCCCCCGACTCACCCCCCGTGGACGAACCTTGCGGAGGAACCTTAGGTTTTTCGGGGCTTTGGTTTCTCACCAATGTTTGCGTTACTCAACCCGACCACCGTTCCGCTTCGTCCACACCCGCTCACGCAGTGTTTCCCCCCTAAGGCGGAACGCTCCCACCGATTTTTTTTTCATCCCACAGCTTCGGCGATCGCTTAGCCCCGTTCATCTTCGGCGCAAGGGCCTCGACAGGACATTACGCACTTTTTGAAGGTGGCTGCTTTGGGCAAACCTCCTGGCTGTCTATCCCCCCCACCTCCTTTATCACGAGCGTCATTTGGGGGCCTTTTAGCGGGTGACCGGCTGTTTCCCTCTCGCGATAAGCTTATCCCCTCGTCCACGGGCTGCCCTTTGACCCCTGTTTTTGAGGTCAAATCATTTTTCAATTTTTGCCTCGATTTGGTACCCTCTCGGGGCCCCACCGAAACAGTGTTTTACCCCTAAAATCCAGAAACTGCTGCCCTCAACGCATTTCGGGGAAACCACAGCTCGGTTCAGTGGCTTTTCACCCCAACCACAACCATCCCGTTTCTTAAACATCACCGGGTTCGGACCTCCACTTAGTTCACCCAAAGCTTCATCCGGTCTTGAAGCACCCGGTTCGGGTCCAAAGCATGACAATTGCCCTATGAAGATCGCTTTCGCTACGGCTCCGGTGGGTCTCCCTTAAACCCAAAGCCCCTGCCTATGAGTCCCCCGGGGCTCATTCTCAACAGGCACGCGGTCAGAGCCCCGGCTCCTCCCACTGCTTTGGGGGCTTTCGGTTTCATGTCTATTTCACTCCCCGACGGGGTTCTTTTCAAACCCTTCCCCTCACGTACTACTTCCTATCGGCACCCGGGGGTATTTTGCCTTGCAAGGGGGCCTTGCGTTCACACGGGATTCCACGTGCCCCTGCTACTCGGGCAAGCGAAGCTAGTGATGCTTTGGGACTGGGCTTTCGCCCATTTTGGGTGCAGTACTCCACTGCTTTGCCAGCGCACGACGCTTGATTGCTCTCCCCAACCCCGTTTTCACGGTTTAGGCGCTCCCATTTCGCTCGCCGCTACTACGGGGTCGCTTTTTTCTTTTTTTTCCTCTGGTTTCTAAATTTTCAGTTTGCCGGGTTTCTCTTCCTGCCCCGGACAGCAGCAGTTTAAAGGTTTTACCTATTCGGGAATCTCCGGATCTACGCTTATTTTCAACTCCCCGAAGCATTTCGCGTTTACTACGCCCTCCTCGTCTCGGGGTGCCTGGGTATCCACCGTAACCTTTTCCTCGTTTGAACCTCGCCCTTATTTTAAGGCTATGCCACCTAAGGTGCTGCTAATGGAGGGATCTTATCAACGTCCATGAATGATAAACAAAATCGCAAATCAAAAAATGGGTGCTATGGGATAGCTTTGTACCGGGGCAATTTTCACGATTTGGAGATAAGCACTCGAACCGCTGACATCCGCCACGGGGTAAACCCTGCCTCTCGGGCCCCCCGGGCTGATTCTCCAAGAGGCCAACGATAACAAAAACCCCCCCCCGAACACCTTACAACTTTCATCGTACTGGCCCCCAAAAGACAACTTTCTAAAAAGGTGCTGTTTTGGAATCCCTTTCTAACTACGGTTTCTTGTGGTTACGGAGATCCAGCTACAGGAAAACCCAGGAAGGGGGAGCTTCCCCCCCGCCCCCTTTTTCCGCCCCCCTCTTTGGTCCTTTAAAATACTGGTTTTAAGATGTTTAAATTTCCCTTTTCCACCCTTTCTGCCCAAACCCGAGAGCGGGCACTAAAGCGTTCCCACTTATTATTGAAAAAGGTTTTATGGGCGGTCCGCACCCCTGGATACCGAAGGCGTCCCTTGGGTGATCCGTAGTTCATACGGGTGGGACATGGGGGCGGTCCATGGGTTGTCCCTTCCTTTTTCCGCATTTTTTGCTAAAGGGTTTTAAGGGGATAGTGCTCAAGCGTTCGCAAAGGGGGAACTTGATCCTTCCCCGGATCCCAGATGAGGGGAACCCCAGGGGACCCTACTCCAACTATCGCCATGTACATCCATACAGATCTGACCCAAATACCCATCCACCTCCTCTTTCTTTCTTTAACCCATCTTGTCCATAAGCTTTCAGTGGATGTTTCGGCCCTCTTCCCCATTACTTAGAAAAAGAGCCACCGGTTCAGGGACAAGAGACTACATTACACCTGGGGCAATTAGACATCCAAACCCTAATCGCAACGACCCAATTGCAAGACGGAGCCTACCCAAAGACTATATCCCCCCCCACCAAGCGGAACAGCAGAAGGGGTCAATGCTTTTTCTATTTTTTCTTTGGGGCCCAGCTGGCCATCCTGGCTTGAACCAGAGACCTCGCCCGTGAAGTAAATCATCGACCTAGGGTTCCAACCAATTAACCAAATTTGGGGAGAGAATCAATAATTCCTTTTTCGGACGATTCACCCTTCCCGAACGCACAAAAACTCCCGTTTTACTGCGCTCTCCAAGTGTGCGTTTTCCCCCTCCCTTCTTACTTACCACGGCAATTTTGAAAAACTCCGATGAAAAAGAAAAAAGAAGGTGTTAAAAAACCCTCCTGGCCCACCTTAGACACTCAAGACCCTTTTTTCAAACCTGCCCCATTTCGAGTCATGAGTCAAGAGTAGATAAATAACACACCCCCCATTGCACGGATGGGGGGCCTTCGAGTGCCCGGGGGGGCCCCAAGACCAAGAAGTGGTTTTTTATCACCAAGCATTTTTCGTACGGCAATCCAATCTCCGGGCCCCTGGGGAAAAGGAAAAATAATTTACATTCTTTTTTTTGGGGAAAGGGGAGGGCGGGGAAAACCCTATTGATTGCAGCTTTCTCCAGCCCTCCGGAAAATATAAAAAAGGCCAAATGGACGATCCCCGTCCCCCAGAATGAAAGGGGCGACTCGTATTCTTGGGTGGGGAAGAACTTTTAGTCTCCATTTTATTTTCCCATTGAACAAACCTAAATCGTGCTCAGAGATAGCAGTCCATACACTGAAAAGGGGATATATAATTCCAGAAGAGGGGACCGTGGTGGCCCTCCCGGCCCCCCGGGGATCCCACGAGTGAATAGAAATTTGGGATCTACGTTGGATCTCACCTGAATCGCCCCATTTCCCTCCTAGTAAATTTTGGGTTTAAAACCCCCGGTTTCGAACAGGAGAAGTACCCCTGCAATTGCCTGGATACCCACATCCCCGGTCAGGCGTTGATGAGCACATTGAACTTCCCTGGGATGAGACCCCCACGCCCAGGGACAACGACGCAATTATCAGGGGCGCGCCTACCACTGACAAAGCCCCGTGCGGCCCCCCCGCCGGTACCCGCCGCTATGCCCAAAAACGAAGAAACCCCATCTCCTCTTTCCCCCTTTTTACGGCCCCTCGCGTGGGGGCAGGGGGCGTAATAAAGGGGGTCCCCATCAACTTTTCCGACCTAGGGTAATAAACGATAATAACTCATGGGGTTGGGCTTACTTCACCGTCGGGAAGAAAGAAACTTCCGTCGACAAGTTTAACTCATATGTAGCATGTCAACCCAAAATTTTTTTGGGGTGAAACAAGTCAAACCAAAATACCCAACAAGCATTTCCCTCCCTAAAAGGAGGTGATCCCGCCGCCCTTTCCCGTACGGCCCCTTGTTACGACTTCACTCCAGTCACTACCCAGCCTTTGGGATCCCCCTCCTTGGGTTAAGGTAACGACTTCGGGCATGGCCAGCTCCCATATGTGACGGGGGGGTGTGTACAAGGCCCCGGGTTTCGAATTCACCGCCGTATGGCTGACCGGGATTACTAGCGATTTCCCCTTCACAGGGGAGTTGCAGCCCGCAATCCGAACTGAGGACGGGTTTTTTGGAGTTAGCTCACCCTCCGGGATCGCGACCTTTGTCCCCGGGCCTTTTTAGCACTTGTCCCCAGGGGATAAGGGGCATATGACTTGACGCATCCTCACCTTCCTCCGGGTTTTCACCGGCAGTCTGCTCAGGGTTCCAAAATCACGTGGGAACTAAACACGAGGGTTGCGCTCGTTTCGGGACTTAACCCAACACCTTAGGGACGAGCTGACGACAGCCATGCCCCACCTGGTCCCGTTCCCGAAGGCACCCCCTCTTTCAAGAGGATTCGCGCATGTCAACCCGGGTAAGGTTCTTCGCTTTGCATCAAATTTTAAAACCACATGCCCCCACCGCTTGTGGGGGGCCCCCGAAATTTCCCTTTTGGGTTTTTCTTTCTTGCGAACGACTCCCCGGGGGGATACTTAACCGTTAGCTATAGCACTGAAAAGGGGCGATGCGCACAGCGCCCATATCCATCGTTTAGGCAGGACTACGGGGGTATCTAATCCCATTCGCTCCCCTATTTTCGTCTCTGAGGGTCATGGGGGCCCCAGCAGAGGTTTTCCCCGTTGGTGTTCTTTCCGATTAAAGCATTTCACCGCTCCACCGAAATTCCCTCTGCCCCCCGTACCCACTTAGCAGTTTCCACCGCCTTCCGGGGTTGAGCCCTGGGATTTGAGGGTGGACTTAAAAACCACCTACAGACGCTTTACCCCCAATCATTCCGGATAACGCTTGCATCCTTGATTACCGCGGCTGCTGGCACAAATTACCGACTTATTCCCCAGAACCGTCATTTTTTCTTCCCGGAAAAAAGTTCACGACCCGCAGGGCCCTTTTACCTCCACGCGGCATTGCTCCGTCAGGGTTTCGCCCCTTGCGGAAAATTCCCCACTCTGCCTCCCGAGGAGCGGGGGGGTTCCATCCCAGTGTGGGGGACACCCCCGGACCACACTGATCATCGCCCTTGGGAAACTATTACCTCACCCAAATAGCTAATCAGACCGAGCCCCTCCCCTTTGGGGGGATTCCTCCTTGGGCGGATTCCTCCTTTTGCCCTCAGCCACGGGGGATTAGCAGCCGTTTCCAGCTGTTTTCCCCCCCCCAAAGGGGAGGTTTTTTGCGCGTTACTTTCCCCCCGCCCCTGGAAAAAACCCCCCCGATTGATGGGGTTAAGCTTTTCCGCCACGTTCATCCGACCAGGATGAACCCCCAATTCCA
>JAVBHU010000170.1:0-34953 GCA_034768395.1 Linum lewisii | reverse complement strand
TCTTTTTTTGGGGGTGAAACCCTTCTCACTCTCACTAGCCCTTCCCCAAAAAGGAAGTGACATTCCCCCACCTTTTGATATTTAAAGACCCAAATTTAAATTTGGGTTTGGGCTCTCTGAAATCGACATCCCCATTAAATTTTTGACTTTTTTTGTGGGAAAAGGGGATTTTTGCGGGAAAAAAACGTCGACTTCCTATAAAAACAGTTTTTCAAACTGCCTCCCAACCGAAACGGTTTTTGGTCGAAATTACAAGTTGGACAAGCTTGCCCTGTGTAAGTTTTTTCCAACCAGATAAAAAAGGGGCAGCCCGGGGAAAATAAAAAAATTAGTCCACTTTAAAGGGAAGCCCCCAAATTTGGAAATACCTTTTTTTTTTTTGGCTTTTTTCGTATGCTTCTACACCCCCATACAATTTTGAGCTCATTGATAAAAGGGTTGTGGGAAATCAATATCTTTAGGGGGGGCTTTTTTTCCAGGGATATCTTGACAAAATCATCCCCTGTTATTCAGCATTCCCAGGAAAACGCGTTTTATAGGGGCATAAAAAAATACCACGTACTATACAAAGACTCAAAATTCCCCCAAAAAAGGATTGAAGCCACATACAAGACCAAGGGGGTTATTTTAGGATCAGATAAAACCCGGGGGGTATCTTTTGGCCCAAAGTCTATCCCGCTTCTCCATCTCGTGGATGCCTTCCCATTCCGTCACTAACTTTTTCTGTAGAACCCAAAACCCATACTCTTAGCTGTTTAGGACCAAAAAAAAACCCCTTTCTCAACCTGGGAAATAAAGGGAAAGTAGCGATATGTTTTCATCGCTTTTCTTTTTTTTCTTATTTTTGTTTTACATCCTCAGGCCCATCATCTTTGTCTCTGGACTACTTGAAAACTTACAAACACCTCTTCTTTATCTTTCCCCCCAAACAAAAATACAGTCATTCTCGCATGCATAAAGGGTTGGGGGTACCCCATTCCAAATTTTGAGATAAATTTTTTTTTGGCACCATATCCCATTTCGGGATGTTTGGGAAAATCAAAAGCTCCCTGGGAAAAACCCCAAAAGATCAAAAACATTGCTTTTATCGCTGATGTTGTGCATTCCCCCTTTATAGATAAACCTCAAGAGGGAAAAAAATTTTGAAATTTTACTCCTTTATATAAGGGGGGTTCTCCATCTTTTTTTTTAAAACCCTAAAGTTTTACATTGGTCTCATCCCTCCTCTTTGTCTTTTTGGTAGCCATGTCATCCTCTCAATTTTTCCCCCGGGGGGCATCATCTTTTGAACATTTTCTACTTCATTTTTTAAAGAATACTTCAGAGGCTTTTATTTCAGTATACCTCATCGGGGAAAAACACCAAAAGTATTAAAACCCAAATCTTAAATGCCCTTTTAGGGTCATAGTTCTCACACGCATTTTCACTCGAGAAAAATTTAGGGAAAAAAAGGGGCCCTCCATGTCAGACCAAACAGTTTGTTTGGGAAAGGGTTGCGAACCCAATGCTCCCACACATCATCCATATACAGCCATTTCTTGAATCCACAATTTTTGGGCCCTGACAAATTATTTGCTCTCCTTCACGATTTTCCCGAAAGCGAAATTTAAAAGGGGTTTTTTAAACCATCCCTATACTCATGGGACAAACCCATGTTTGGTTATCCAAACTTACCATTGGAAAAAAGCCTGATTTAAATAAATGATGGAATTAATTAGAAAAAGGCTAAATCGAAATCTATTCAGTTAACTAAACTATATTGGAATATCTATTAATATCTATAACAATGAGACAAAAAATTAAAATTATAATTATTTTGATTCATAATAAAGTAAAAATTTATTAATAACAAAAAAAAAATTTTTAAAAAGAAAAAACAAACTCAAACAAAGAACTTTAATTGCAAGATTAATAACATAACAATTTAAAAACATATCATTTTAATTGCAAGTTAATAACATAAAAATTTTTAATACAATTTAACAAAAAAATTTTTTCAAAAAAAAATTAAACAATTTAACATATATACAATTCCAAATAAAAAAATTAACATAAAAATTAGCTAAAAACCCATAGTTAAAAGAATAAACCCCAAAAACACCGGGATGAGACCGAAACAAAGAGAAATGGGGGATAAAGGGAAGACGGCACTGTAAAGGGTACGACACAATTATTTTTTGGGGGTTAAGTATAATAATCCTCAAAAAAAAAAAAAAATTTCAATAGACGACAAAATTTGGAAAAAAATTTTAAAATATCATACCACAACCAAAGAAGAGAAAACAACGATGAGACGGGCTCACCCTGCTCCTATTTTCAAATAGAATTACACCACCAAGATAACCCCCAAAATTTAAACATTAACAAAAAATTGCACACTAATTCTTAAAAAAATTTAAATTTGACTAACTATAATAATAAAAAACCCCTTATTTTTTTATTTCCCAACCTAACAAACTAACTACTAACCCCTAAAACCCTATAACAACAAAACCCCCAACACAATATGAAAAAAGAAAATCATACCTTAGGAGGTTGAAGAGTTGGAAGTTGCAAGTGCACAAATGTTTCCTGCTGTCCCAGAGTTTTAATTTTTGGGTTAGGGGGGGGTCATGCCCCGACCCCAAAAATTTGGGGGGGGGAACCGACAAAAAATTTTCCCTTTTCCATTTACTCCCCCGCCCGAGCTAAATTTTCCTGTTTTTTTTTAGCGTCGTCCCGACCGCCTTAACCTCATTCGCCTAACCGACCCAAAAAAGATGGGGTTTGGGAAACCCTTGGGTTTGGGAACCCAATTTCTTTTTAGCGCCCTTTTTTGGGGGCCCAAATTTGCGCGGCCCCTTAAGCCCGCCCCAAAACCCGGGGGGGGAAAAACGCAAAAAAGGGGGTTTAGCGTGGGTTTTTAGTCCCCCGACGCAAAGTCCTTCCCAAAAAGCGACGGAAACTCCCCTTTTTTTTTTTTTTTTAAAAACCTCTAATTAAAAGGACTTAAAACTGGGAAAAATTGGGGGGGATAGGGGGGGGGGTGGGAAAAATTTTTTGGAGGATGAGTGATCATGAGGGGGCTATCGACTCGCTTCACCCCTTTTTCTAGACCAAAACTTTAAAAACCCGGGGCTAGATCAAGGCTACATTTGAAAACTCTTTTTTTTTCCCTTTTTTTCCTTTTTCTTTTTTTTTCCTTCTCTTTTTTTTTTAAAGCATCTTTGTGCTCGACCAACACTTCACTTAGGTGTTGAACCCTGCCTAGCTCACGCTTTTTTTCCTTTGCTATTGCTCAACCCACACTTCATTGGGGGGGAGTTGCCAGCTTTTTTTTTTTCTTTTTTTTACTTTTTTTTTTTGACATTCCCCTTCACAACTAGCCAATGATCCTTAGCCCTTAAAAAATTCCACGCTTTTTCAATGGGTTCTGTCTTTTCTCAAGGGCCCCCAAACACGAGGGCCCAAAAAAAAATAAGAAAAACATGGAAAAGGGGGAAAATTTTGATTGCCTTCCCTCTTTTAGCCGGGGGTTTTTTCAGCGTAAAAAAAACAAAAAACCCCAAACAACCAAATACAAGAGTGATAAATCTCTTTCTTGGCCTAGACTCCCTTTTATATCGTGGGTAACATTTCCGGGGTTTTAAAGGTTTTAAGGGGGGAAGGGAAACTCTTTTTGAAAACTTGAAGAAAATTAAAAACCCAAAAAACAAGAACTGAAGGGGTTTTCAATAGAGGTTTTGGGGCATTTAATCAAGATCATTTCAAATCAAAAGCATAGCCCTTGGGGTTCTACCAAAAAATTTTACCAAACCTCAAACTCCCCCCTTTCGCTAACATGACATTGCCCAAGTCAAAGGAAAAGGTAAGGTGGAAAAAAATTTCCCCCCTTGGGGGAGAAGCATAGGAACCCAAAAAAAGGGGGAAAAGCCCCCGGGCCACATTTGAAGAGTGATCCCCTAAGTGCTTGCCCCAAAAACTTATTCAAAAAGAAAAAACAACACAAAAACTAAAAGGAAAAGGGGGGGAAACAGGGGGGGCCTCCCATAACGCTTCTTTCGTCTCTAGAGACAAACCAAAGCACTCAAGGATAACCAAGGGGGAAAAAACCCCCAAACCCCAAAAAATAGTCATTAAAACCCCCTAAGTTTAAATCATGCCATTCACCTTAAAAAGGGGGGTTTGGGGGGGGGGATTTACCTCGACGGGCCCTAAAAATTCTTGAGGGAAAGTGAAGGGGCCGGGGCCAAAAAAAAAATCTCAACTTCCCAGGAAAAAGGGTTTGGCCAGAGGGTTTTATAGGGGACTTGGGGACCAAATCTGAAATCCCCTTTCCCGACTTCAATCGGATATAATGAGTTCGTCCCTCCTTTTACTTGGCCCCTCTCATTTGCATGAGGATACCTTTGAGCTCATGTACCCCGAAAATTACGCTCTTCTTGCAAAATCATATCAAGGTTTTAAATTTTAAAAACCCCAAAAGGGTCGGGGGCCCAACCCTTTTTCCGGGAAAAAAGGGGGGCTTTCCTAGACCATCCCCTTTTAAAGGGAGTGCCCAAGGGGGCTTAAAGCCCCCCGGTGGGGGCCCCCCGGCATCATCAAGCTTCGTCGACCAATTTTTCATGTTGACGACCCCTTTCCCCCCAAAAATTTTAGTTCCCCATTTCACCCCCCCGGGGGGGCCCTAGTTTTAGGTGGTACGAGGAACATCCGATTATGACCCGAACCGTCGGAACCCCTATCGAATTGGGCCTGAAAATGAGACCCCCGATCACTAAAATAGCCGGGGGACAAAAGGGTGAAAACTTAACAAGAAACTTCCCCACAATTCCCCCCTCATTGGAGGGAAACTTTGGGCCCCGCCCCCCTTTGACACTAATCAACCGCAACTAATATTACTTTTACCATGCAAAAAGGGGGGAAAGGCCCCCCAAATCAATACCCCAAAATATCGAATATCTTACTACTAACGAAAAATTTTTTTGGGGAAAATTTTTTTTCCGGGGAAAAAAAGTTTTCCTGAACGTTTTACAAGCATCGCAAGATTAAAAAATCTTAACAAACTCAAAAGATCGGGGCCAAAAAAAACCCACTCATACCCGGAGCCGTGCGATTTGCCCCCCGTTCCCCCCCCGTAGGGCCGGGTGGCAATGAAAATATGATGTCCTTTCGCTTTTCCCCTGGGGTTAAAAACACTTCAATCCCCCATCGAGCCCCAAAAAAGAAACAAAAAGGGTCGTCCCCCAAAAATAAAACTTCAAATCCGCAAAGAATTCCTTTTGGGGTTTTATGGAAGGGGCCCCCTTTTTTTATCCCCTCGCAAGTTTTTAGCAAATCCGCAACCCCAAAAAACCTTTTTTCCAAAGTTGCTAACATGATTACTCCACAAATCTCAAATGGCAAATACATCGTTGGAAGGTAGCGGGACATTGCACAACCCAAAAAGGAATTCGGGATAAAAAAAACGTACCAAAAGGCTGTGAATTGGCTTCTCGAGTCCTCCGAGCAATCGGTATTTGGAAAAATCCGGCAATGCCATCCCAAAAAAAATATAGTACCCAAGAGACCTCGGATTTTTTCCATAAAGGTAAGAAAAAGACCTTCCTTTGGCCCCTTGAGCGACATAACTATGCAAACACCCCCCCTTTCGCCTTTTCGGATGAGCTCATTTTGTCTTTTCTACCCCCCGGGTTCCTCCTTTCTTGGGGGAACCAAATTGCACGGGGGGAACCCAAGGCTATCCAAAGGGAAATAACCCCGCACCATAACTTAAAAACCCCTTTCTTACAACCCTTTCATGTTAGATTTATTTTTTGAGGTTGCAAACCGCTTTAAATCTTCCCCCCGAGGGTCCTTGAGCAAAAAAGGGCTTTTACTCGTACCGAGAGCCCCGCAAAGCTCTCATGTACTTCTTTTGGGGCTCCCCAAAACGGTCTTTTGCTGGTAAATTTTGAATTTTGGACTGGAGCTTGAATTTGGCAAGAAAAGCATACCCCAAAAGTTGGGGGAAAGGGGTTTGAGCCCAAAGGGAGTGGGTTTTTCATGGGGGTTTAAAACCCCTTTCCCTTGGAAGAAAAAAAACGTTTCACTCCCAACTTTTTTTCCCCCCTTTATCAACGAAGCCCCGAGCTTTTAACTTGGGGGGGTCTAAGTGTTCCCGCCATTATTTTAAGGCAAACATCCCAAAAATCTCGCACACAAATTAGAAAAAAATACAACACTAGCCCAAAACTAGTATCACACGAGTCTCTAAATCATCTTGTCTGAAAATTTCATCCATCGCATGAAAAAAGTGAACCCTTGCCCCTACTCTCAATGTCAATTTCCCTTTCACATAATTAAACACGAGAATAGCAAAAAAGGGGCTACCAAATATCAATGAGACACCCACTGGGGATCATGACCGAAAGAAAAAAGGGGAAAAAAAAAGGGGCCAACTTTAACTAGACATCAAACAACCCCCCAAAGGACTCTTGTCGCTTTTCCGTAAGTTGAATTTGGTAAAAAAAAATAAAAAAGGGGAAAATTTAAAAATTTTTCCAAAAGGGCTTTATCTTTTTTACAGCACCCGATCCCCAAGACCTTAGCCAAAGAGGTATTCCCATAGCAAAGGGTAGTAAAAGTACCTGGACCTTAAGTTTTTTCCGGGGACTCTTATAAAACGGCAGAGCATTCCTCATTGAGGTGCCCAAAGAATTCTCTGGTAGCCCTTCTTGTTGGGGTAGATTTCCCTTTTCAGAATTAGCATATTGGGGGGCATCATAGTAACCCCCCCGGGAAAACGAAGAGAAAATGCATTTGACAAAAGCCGCTCCCAACTTCTTAAAAACCTTCTCAAGACCATCCTTCTAAACTCGAAGGGGTAGGGGAAAGCTTAGGCTTGAAATGGAGGTACACCTTTTTGCGGAGGGGGAAAAACCGGTGGTGTACTCGATGTAGCCTTACAGGTTCCTTGGCAACCTTAGTACTCCTTTCCCCGTAAGAGGTCCGACTTCAACCTAAAACTTCATCCAAAGGATCCTTTGGGGATATCATCATCTCACCTTTAAATATTAGAAGCTTGTACCTTTGGGAGTCAATGAGAAAAAGTGCTCTTGCAAATGTTTTCCACTTCAAGGTCACTACCTTGATGCTCCAAAACCTTTTGGGGCTTGCCCTCGTATGGGAAGGCAAAGTGCCTAGGGTCGCCCCGAAGCGTTTTAGCAATAAGACCCTTTTATCCCCCAAATTCATTGAGCCGGTGATTTTTGGGTAAGTTGAATCATTGGACGCATTGGTATCCTCTTGCGATATTGAAGAACCGCCCCTTGTTGTGAGTGGTTTGTTGAATCCGGTGGGTCCATCACCTCATGATTTACATTCCTGGTGGGGTAGGACCTTGGGACCTTGATTTGGATGTCCACTTTGTTTCCCCTTGTTTCCCCCCTTTGGGTTCCCTGGTCCGGGGTGACCCCCTGAGTCCTTTTGACTCCCTTTTGGTTTTGGTTACTTCCTTGAACCATTGGTTGCCTTGATACCCCTAAACCCTTTGGAATCCTTTTTGGGGGATTTCCTGGTTGTAACCCTTGTTATAACCACACCTGACTCCCTTGGCCTTGGACCTTGGGGGTTAGACTTTTTGGTATCCACCACCTTGGTTCCAAGGTCGGTGGTAGTTTTACCTTGGGGGTGAAATTAACCATGAATCCTTCCCTTTGGCGAAGCTTACCTCCTCATTGGCCCGCCTTGACCAAGCTCGGAGTGGCGTAAGGGCAAGTCACTGACATCGTGGCCCTAGACCCCCACAACATTCACAACAATATATTGAAGTCACTGGGGATTACCCACATGAGATGATGGAACCTTAGAGGGATGCTTAGGCATACTCAGGTACTTACCTGAGATGCCATAGCATCAAATCTTCGACATGAGGAGCGCAAACATAGTCATCTTCATCTCGGTTGCCCCGGTAACTTAAGCTTTTCCCATAGCTAGACGAATCCTTTGGTGCATCAACACTTATAGCTCTAGAGTCGTAATGAGTGTCGCTCCCAACTTGGACCTTGGAGGTTGTTGTCGAGACCAACTCCTTTCTTTTGGCCATCTCCGCAAAGAGTTCTAGAGCACCCTTCGGAGTGAGCATCCTTAGATCACCTCCGGCGGCTTGGTTGATCATCCGTGTATTCTCAAAATCAAGGGACCTAGCAAAGATATCCACCAAGCTCCATTCGGGCGAAGTTGTGATGAGGACAAGACTGAAGAAGGGCTTGGAACCTATTCAAGTCTCATGGAAAGCTCTCCCTTGTGTTGTGTGAAGTGGTTTTATACGATCTCGGATTGCATCCGTCATATAAGGGGGAAAGAACCCTCGAGGAAGGTTTGGGCTAGTCCCTCCCATGTAGTGAATGTTCTACTAGGTTGGTCTCCAACCAAGACTTGGCTCTACCTTTGAGGGAAAGGTGAAGAGTCGGAGTCGCACACAATCCGGGTGAACTTGATCGTTCTTCACCGTATCGCATATCTCTAGGAATCCTTCAAATGTCTAATGGGCACTCTCCGTCTATACCATTGAACACCACTCCTTCTGTACCATCTGAATCATATTAGGCTTCAACTCAAAGTTTCTTGCATTTACCGGGCTTCGCACGATCTCGAGCTGCCCCTCGAGGGTTGGGCGAGATAACAGCTAGTGTGCGCCTCGCACCTCTTTGGCGATTGATCATCTTCATTAGTGTGATGTGAATGTTCCGAAGGTTATCCTCGCCTCGTGATGAGACATAGTGTGGTGTGAGATGCGGTCAACTTCTTGTTCTTCAACTGTAGGAGGTGGGAGGTATTCGTGGCTCGACACTTGTTCTAGTCCTTGGATTCGTGCTTGAAGACAGCTGAACGCCTCCATGCATTAAAACCATCTCCTGCAAACAAGCACAACGAACACACCCGAGTAATACAACGATGCGGGATAACAAGTAAACAAAGAGTAACAAGGGAAACTAAAAGGGAAAATGGAAGGAAGTGTAAAGATCGGTTCACTAATAATTGCTTTCTTAGAATGATAGTCCCCGGCAACGGCGCCAAAAACTTGATAAGAATTTAAATTACCAAGGTCGTATCCACAAGGTCCTCACATAAGCTAATACTCACAAAATTCATGAACGTCTAAACATTTGAATTGAGGTTTGGTTTTTGAATTAGAACAAATCAAAAGCATAAACAAACAAGGCAAGACTAACAAGTAAAATTGAGGAACAAACAAGAGAGAAAGGAGTTTAGCCTAGCAAGGGGTTTCTTCAAGCTCAAGGTTTATGAAAGCTGGATTGAATATCAAGCAACGATGTGTAAACTAATGACCATGCATTTCACTCAAGTAGAATCAACGAACTCTCGCACAATTGACTCTCTACTCCTAGACCAAATGAACCATGCTTTCGCTAATGTGAACAAAAGAAATGAAGTGCTTTAACTAGTCCAATGAAATGCTTGAAACTTGAATTCTATGCTAACATTCATCTAACACAAGGTAAATGATGCAAGACACTCTCATGTCAATCATATAGCACTAGTCTAGTCAATCAAAAGGGTCTTTCAACCTTCAAATGAAAGAAAACTAAATGCACACCAAGTGTTTGATAAAATGACAGCAAGGAAAAACAAGCTCAAAAGGTTTGCAATTGTATAATCCAATCTCTCAAATCATCCCATTACAATCCTACAACCTTAGATCAACATCAATCAATCATTTTCATGTATTGAAAGACATAAACAATACCAAAAGAACAAATCAAGCTCTAATGGCTACAAAGCACAAGTCTAGGATCATCATCTTACACAAATGGCTAAGAGGAACATCAATCCGCACAATCAATCACCTATCCTAGCTTGATCCATCCCCCACTAAACTAAACCTAAGCTTAGCCTTGCATAACCATGGAAGAAACCTGAATTTGAGTAGAGGAGACCATCCTTGCTTCCATGGAGGATCTTCCTACTTGGCTCTTCAAGCTCCAATCCAAACTATGGAGGACTTCACTTAGATCCTTGATCTTCAAGTTGATCAACAAGAGAGGAAGGATGGTGTTTGGTTGAGAGAGAGAGGTGGATGCGATTGAGAGAGAAAAAGTGTCGGACGAGTGTGTTGTGTAAAAATTTCTCTTCTAAAATTCTGCCGTTTGCCTCTTTAAATAATACCGCGGAAGACCTGGAATTTTCGGCGAAAACTGAAGAAGTTTTTGCCGAAAATCTCTTTGAAAATCACCGATGGCTTTTGCTTCCTTCATAGTTTTCAGCGAAAACTCAGATAGTTTTTCGCCGAAAACTTCTTCATAAATCAAATGTCCGCCTTCTGCATTCTCCTGCTTTGAAAATGTTAAGGGTTTTCGGCGGAAACTTAGAGTTCTTGCCGAAAACTTCTTCAGTTGAAGGGTGCATTTTTCTCGATTTTGCAACGCCCATATCTCCTCCGTCCTAGCTCCGATTGACCTCCCATTTGATCCTACGTGCTCCTTGTCACCAGTACTGCAATGCCAAAACCTGAAAATGCAAATAAAACAACTCCAATAGATATAGAATTGGCCTCAAAGGGGAAAACGGGCAACAAAAGGGCACTTTGCATAAAACATCCATAAAGGCCTATAAATCATAGCAAAATGAGATCAAATATGGGAGATCCCTAGGCTAATCGAGGACTTAAAATGCACTAAATATGATCACATCAGTGGCCATGACTGAAGTTTGGCCACATCATAAAATTTTCCTAATCTAATGATTTCTAGTAGTGTTCTCATATAAGGACGCTAACACACGTCCTCATAATAGTATATCCCTTACCTATAAATTTAACAAATAATCGATATCATATCCAATATAAAAAAATATTTTATTCATTCATCTAATTATGATGAAAAACATGTGATATCTCAAATTTTAAAACTGTTTTGGAACTTTAGGAAAGATCTAACCCACCAAATAAACTTTTAATCATCACCAAAATGAAAACTCGATCAATTTAGCAAAAAATATTATTCTTATTAATTACATAGTACAAGTGGACTTGTGTACTCTCCAATATCATGATCATAGATTTTTTTTTCAATGATAAGAGATCGCAAATTATTACGATCATGGTTCAAGCAAGTACAGTGTCCAGTTTTCTCATCACATAGTGCAAGTCCTTTACGAATACTCTCACAATATGATACACAATCTATGTCTCTCTGCACGCTGCTGGTGGTGGAAGTTTTGCAGTAGTCATACTCATGGTCAAACATGTACCAAAAAAAAAAACATACATACATACCATAAAAAAAAGCAATTAGAGTTATTTGATGAGAATTGTAGTGAAATTTAGTATCATGAAGGAAATATTTTACTCATTAGAAGTAGGGAAGCAATGAGATAGAGGGAGAACTTGGAAGAGGAAGAAGCCATCTTCAATATGTATTGATCACTTTGCAATTTGACTAAGAGATTTTGATCTTCCAATTGTTATGCAAATTTTTGGTGTATGACATTAGTCTATCATTTGTGTTCCCAATTTATAGTTGTTGAGAATAAACCTATGAATGGAAAACTATCCATATTATCAATTATTAGTGTTAGAGCTAATGAATGATTACAAGAATAATTGAATTGAAAAGATAAAACTAGAGATGAACAAAGCAACAATCAAACTGTGATCATGGTATGAAAGCCACTGCATTTGAAGCAGTTTTTCCACCAGTTATTCTCTGCTGTGATAAGAAATTCTCCCCAAGGTAATCACTGAAACAATCAAGCTCAGAAAATATTCGAAAGCAAAGAATAGAGTAGCTATGGAAGAGTGAATAGTGTGTTCACCATGCTGATCTCTTCTCTCCTTCTTATACTTGAATTCGGTCCCACATCTTCTGATTCGTAGCCTGAGAATTAGCAAGATTCAACAGACTTGATCTGCTGTTCATGTGAAAATGGAGGAAAAAGTTGATGCTGATACTGCTAACAACTATGTGCCCTCCATTCCAGGTGTTGGTTTTTTATCAACCGAAAAGTCATATACCCTCATGGGTTTTATTCAAACAGAATAGGTTTAGCAAGCAAGTCCACCGTAAAGGCCCATTACCGACTTGGGCTTTTCATTTCCAACAAATAGGAGAAATAATTTAACTAGGAGATATTGTTGATCTTGTTTCCAATCATTCTAACTATAATATGATATATGGCCTTGTATAGTTCTTTCCATATAGTAACTCTCAAATCTACATTTTTTTTTGGTAACATTCATAGGTGTGTTGCACCTATTCTTTATATTAGAAATTTACGATCGATTAACGAAATAGAAAAAGACTGGGACATGCAATTTCCATGGCGATAATACTTTTTTTTTTGTCATCATAAAAACGTACACTAATTAAACTTGATATTTAAAATTAATAAATCAAGTACCTATTATGATAAAAAAACCTGGTATTGCTTTCGTCTCTTCTCATGTGGTGGTCAAGGCTTTTACTCTTCGTGAATCTATCATCCTAACAGTCTAGTTTGATGTCATTGTTGCTTGATCGCACTGCAACTTGTTAGACTCCTTTTGCTCTCAACTCCTCTGGTTTCTGTACGTTTTGTTCCTTTGTCCAAAAATACTAAGGGTAATTGGTGACCAAACATGTGTCTCATATTGTTCCCTTCCGGAATCCTTACTCTCTTACCTGAATGCCCCCGCCTAGTTGTAGTTTGTTATGTACTTCGCCTACACTCGATTTATTAAATTAAAGCGTGTTCAAATATGAAAAGGGTTAATACAAATGTTTGCCCTCTTACTATGCAAAGCTAACAAACATACCCGTATACTATTTTTCAACCAAATTAAACACCTATACTTTAACACTTTTAACAAATGTGGTCTTTTGTTAACTTTTTCGTCCATTTTCACAGCGATGAACACCGAGAGAAAGGATTACTCTATTTTTTTACTGACTGAAAAGGGATCCATTAGTTTAGCATAAACAGATTAAATCAAGGAATATTCATGAACCAAATACAGAGTAATGAAAACCCAGCAAGATCAATCCCAAAACATTGATAGAAGAAAGGATGAAACTTGCATTCAACTGAATCAGCGAAGAAGCTCTATTTTTTTTATTTTACAATTGGATAAAATCATACCTTAGTCGCTTAGTAGTTTAGCTACAACATATGAAATTTCGTGAAAATAAACCAAAATCAAATCACTGGAAACCCAACAAGAAAAATCGGTGACAGATTCAAGGAATAATTAGTTGAAATGGACGAAAAAGTTAACGGAATGACACATTATAAAAGTGTTAAAATAAAGTGGTTTAATTTGGTTGAAAAATAGTAGATGCACATGTTTGTCAACTTTGCATAGTACGTAGGAGCGTAAAATGTGTATTAACCCAGATAAATTAAGGGTTCCAAAACTTTTATGTGATTTTTGAATCATGTGATGATTCGATACTATATTTGCCAATAAAAATCTCCATTCATCAGTGGCGAAGCCAGGGGGAGTCTATCCCTGGCTCGGGCGTAGGGTCCCCTAGACCCGAATAACTGAAATATATGCATTTTTTCGTACAATTATATTCGGCTGATGTATTTTATATATCAGACCTAGATTCTACTAGGATCCTGACTTCACAACTACCATTCATCAAATAAACATTTCAAAAATATCAATAAAGCACGATTTTAATCATTCAACTAATTCATTATTGACGATAACAAATCAACATTTGCTAATAAATTTAATTAATTAGCTAGTGACCTTGTTCCTTCTCCTTTGATAAAAGGTTGCCATCGTCCAACACTTGTTTAGCCACCGAGCAATAGCATTTCCCCTTCTCACACACACAATACACTCCACCCTTGCAATTACCAACCACTTTACATGTCTGGCCCGTAGGAGGGTACTTCTGTTCGACTCGAATTGTTGCGCTCATCTCTCCTGCATATTGACATCAAACACTTAGATTTATGTTACGATTCTCGAGTACTATATACATAATTCAAAGGAAAAAAATTTGTAAGGGATAATGAGAGAGGAATGTGGGAATTTACCCAAGAAGAGGAGTGAGACCATGAAGAAGAGAGCCAACTTGGAAGAGGTAGCCATGGTTAGAATTTTGGAGGAGGGTTGTGTTTTTTTGGTGTACTTTGTTGCTTGTTGTTTTGAGATTGTGTGATTTGTGAAGACATGGTTTGATCAATTTATAGGTGAGACAAAACCCGATATATGGAAAGAGTATCTATTTATGTTAATAAGTTTTGTAAGAAAATTTAATTCAAGGAGACTTTTTACCGTTTTAGAGTGTTTGATATTAATGACAAAATCTAGATCATTAAATGAGGATTAATGTTTTTATCACTTTAATGGTACAAGTAGTTGAGAGGCAGTTTTGGTTGATTGAATTGTGTCCAGGAATTGGAATCCAATTCCCGGCCCACTAGAAATGTGTCAAATACTTAAAACGTCCCGAAATTATAGGGTGGGTTACAAATTCATCCTAAAATTTTAATTCGTTACAGAGTGGTCTTATTACTATGAAATGTGTCACAGATTGGTCCTAATGACATCATCAATGTACTTTTTCAGCCTTTTTGCCACATCACCGTTGACATGTCATCAAAAACATAATTTAAAGTTCAACAATCTAATTCAAATCTAAATCTAAACTCATCTAACTTATAAATTCTAGTTCAAAACTAAATCTAGTGAATCAGATTGATTTAATTTTAAATTTGAATCAATTTCAGATGAATTTTAAATTATATTTTTGATGACATGTCAACGGTCATGTGGCAAAAAGTATGAAAGTACATTGATGATGTCATTAGGATCAATCTGTAACACATTTCATAGTAATAGGATTACTCTATAACAGATTAAAGTTTTAGGATGAGTTTGTAATCCACCCTATAGTTTCGGGACGTTTTGAGTATTTGACCCACTAGAAATTGGCCTAAATAATACAATTTTTAGTCGACCAGAAATTGAAACCTAATTCCATCAACCAAATTTATTTATAAATAATCATTAATTTTTATTTTCTTATTTAAAAACAAAGTTACCCCACTGCCGCCACAACCAATTGGTAGAATAGCAAAATTTGTTTCAACCCTTTCCTAACTATTGGATCATCCTTTGACCACCCTTTTTACCTTTTGACCAATCCAATGGTCTAAATTTTTAGGGGTATTTAAGATATTTCACACTCAATTTAATTTTTTAATATTTTAAATATTTAATGTACGGTAAGCGACTGACGACCGACCGACATCTCTAGTGACTTTTCCGGCAATACTCTAACGACTGACCAAAATCCGGTGAATTTTCCAACGAGTACATGTTAACTACTTCTTCTGCAAGATAAATTGTTATATTAGGGGCTATCGAGATTCGATACCTTGATCTCTCGGCCATCAAAGGCTCTGATACCATGTCATGAACCGTTGCATCCCAATAACTCGAGCTGTTGGGAGAGGTTCTAAATGGATCTTATATTGTTTAGTAACAGGGTGCACCTATTTTTTGTATTAGAAATATATCGGTCCATAAACGGAATAGAAAATGATCGGACATGTAATGTCTATGGTGATAATACTTTTGTTGTTGTCATCATAAAAACATATACTAAACTTGGTATCTAAAATTAATAAATCAAGTACCTATTATGATAGGAAAGCTGATACTACTTTCGTCTCTTCTCATGTGGTGGTCAAGGCTTTTACTCTTCATGAATCTAGCGTCCTAACAGTCTAGTTTGAATTCCTTGTTGATCACATCTTCTCTGACTACAAGATGTTGGTTGACATCCTCAACAACGAACTTGTTCTTTGGCCTTGGGTTTGCTCGATCGCATTGCAATTTATTTGACTCTTTTGCGCTCAACTCCTCTGGTTTTATGTACGTTTTGGTCCTCGGTCCAAAAATACTAAGGGTAATTGGGTGGCCAAACACGTGTCTCATTGTTCCCTTCCAAAATCCTTACTCTCTTATCTGAATGCCCCCGCCTATCACTACAAAAATTCACCTATTTAGCGTCGGCCAGAAATGTTGGATAGCGTCGGTCACTGATCGACACTAAGGGATTTCACGTCGGTCAAAAATACGACGCCAAATCTTCCGACGGTCAAAAATTAAGCGACGCTAAATCTGATTAAAGAGCGACGCTAAATCCTTGACCGAAAGGGGTTGCTTACCAACCCAATTTTTTTTGTTTTCCTTTTTTCCGTTTTTAATATTCAATTTTATTTTCATTTTCAGATTCGGTCACTCCATTTTCCAGTTATGCAATTTGGGTCACTTAGATTTATTAGGTCACCCTTTTGGTCACTTAAATTTATTATGTCAAATCCGTGATGGTGGCGGCGGCTGATGACTGGAGACGGATGGCTGGGGAGAAATAGAGAAGAGGAGAAGAAGAGGAAGAGGAAGAAGAAGAAGGTGGATCTGGAGATCTGAAAAAGGAAGCAGAGGAAGAGGAAGAAGAAAGAGGAAGAAGAAGAAGGCTGGTTGGAGAAGAATTTCAGAAAAAGAGAAGAAGAAGAAGAAGGCCGGAGGAGGAAGAAGAAAGAGGAGGAAGATGAAAGAGATGAGATTAGGGTTTAGGGAGGCGGCTGAGAGGTTTAAATATGTACGTGATTTAGCGTCGATAACCAACGCCAAAGTTGATTTTTGGCTACATGCTTCGTTTTTGACCCAAAATCAAATTTAGCGTCGATTTTCGGTCAGTTTTAGCGTCGGTCGACAAGCGACCGAAGCTAAACCCTTGTCAAACACGAGTCAAGGGTTTAGCGTCAGTTTCTAATCGACCGACGCTAAAACTCTTCCCCTTCAAGGGACGCTAAAACACCTTTTTTGTAGTGTAATGTTGTAGTTTGTCATGTACTTCGCCTACACTCGATTTATTAAATTAAAGCGTGTTCAAATATAAAAAGGGTTAATGCACATGTTTGCAATCTTACTATGGAAAAGTTAACAAACATACCCTTCTACTATTTTTTAACCAAATCAAACCCTTCAACTTAACAAATAGTGCCCTTTTGTTAACTTTCCCTTCCATTTCCGCCAAAAATCAATGATGAACACCGAGAGAAAGGATTATTCTGTTTTTTTTACTTACTGAAGAAAGGATCCATTAGTTTAGCATAAACATATTAAATTAAGAAATATTCATGAACCCAATACAGAGCAATGAAAACCCAACAAAATCAATCCCAAAACATTGACAGAAGAAAGGACGAACCTTGAATTCAACCGAATCAGCGAAGAAGCTATGTTTTTTTACAATTGCATAAATTATACCTCAATCACTTAGTCATTCAGCTACAACATATGAAATCTCGTGAAAATAAACCCAAATCAAACCATTGGGAATCCAACAAGAAGAACCAGTGACAAATTCGAGGAAGAATCAGTTAAAATGGACGAAAAATTTAACAAAATGACACATTTGTTAAAATAAAGTGGTTTAATTGGGTTGAAAAATAGTAGAGGGATATGTTTGTCAACTTTGCATAGTAGGGGGGGCAAAAATGTATATTAAACCTTGATAAATTAAGAGTTCCAAAACTTTTAAGTGATTATGTAATTTTGAATCATGTTATGATTCAATACTACAGTCGCCAATAAAAATCTCCATTCATCAAATAAACATTTAATTATCATTCAACCAATTCATTTATTGATGATACAAATCAACTTTTGCTAAGAAATTTAATTAATTAGTGTCCTTATTCCTTCTCCTTCGATAAAAGGTGGCCATCGTCCAACACTTGTTTATCCACCGAGCAATAGCATTTCCCCAAATAACATACACAATGCACTCAACCCTTGCAATCACCAACCACACTACACATTTCGCCCGTAGGGGTACTTCGGTTTGATTCGTTGCGCGTTCATCTCTCCTGCATATTGACATCAAACACTTAGATTTACGTTACGATTCTCAAGTACTATATACATAATTTGAAGGGAAAAAAATTGTAAGGGACAATGAGAGAGGGATGTGAGAATTTACCCAAGAGGAGGAGTGAGATCATGAAGAAGAGAGCCAACTTGGAAGAGGTAGCCATTGTACTTTGAATTTTGGAGGAGGTTTGTGTTCTTTTGGTTGTTTTGAGATTTTGTGATTTATGAAGTCATGGTTTGATCAATTTGTAGATGAGACAAAACCCAATACATGGAAAGAGGACAATTTTTCAGTGACCAAATCACAATTTGGTCCACTAAACCAAATCAACCACAACCAATCATTTAATATTAAATATTCACATAATCATTTAATTATTTGGATAGTTAATGTATTAATTATGTTGCCTTAATTATGTAATCCGACACTTATGGCAATTAATTATTATAGAATTTTTTTTAATTTTTAATTTTTCTTTTTATTTCCCTAACAAGAATCCTAATTTGAATATAATATCAAATAAGAATCATAGTTTTGTTTCTCCAGCGGCAGTTATTAATCATAATATCAAATCAGAATCCTAATTTTGTTTCAATATAATATAAAATAAGAATCCTAATATCAAATAAGAATCTTAAATCTTATCTTTCTTTTCCAGCGACGGTCTTCTAATAAAAATATCTCAAGATTTGAGTACGAACAAGTTTCTGATGAAAGGTAGGTGTACATGCAAACACTAGTTGGGTGTACTAGGACATTTAGTTTATAATGTGTCTTGGCAAGTGACCCTAATGCGCGATTGAAGTTACAAATACAGAGATAATGTGTTTTACAACATTCATCTATAATGCGTGCTAGAAATTACAAATAGCTAGAGATATACAATATAATTTTAATATATTGTGCTTTGTAAAGATACCATAGTGCGAGACTAATGTTAAATTGGAAATTGGTAACGACGTTATAATCAACATAATCAACATGCTAAAATTTCCTAATCAAATTCTTCGCTCCAAAATTGCATCATGTTCATCACAATTCTCCGTTTCAAAATTGCATCATGTTCATCACAACCTACAAGCAACACATCCGACACATCCGACAATCCTAAAACATCCTACTATCCAAATCCTGCACAAGCAACAAACAACATAATCTTGCACAAGCAACACATACTACAATCCAAGCATAAACCATTATCCTAGTACAATTAACAAAACCCGCAAACAACATAACACATATAATGCAATCCAAAGCAAAAGACAGTTGATTGTCCTAGTGCAGGTATATAATAGGACTAATTGGCTGTCTTAATACAATTATATAATAGGATGTCCTAATGCAATTCTCTTTTCATAAACCTATGTTAGATGTGCTCGTGCATGTATATTACAACAGATCCTACAAACCCTAGTTAGTTTGTCTTATTCAATCCATCGTAGTTAACTGTCCTAGTACAAGCATTAATTGCAAAAACACACAATCATCCTAGTTAAATGTCCTAGTACAAGCAACAAATCATGCAATTCAAATCAAAACTATCCTGCAACAAATCTACAATCCAAACCAAAGGCATAGTACTTCAATCCAAATCAAAACCATAATCCTAGTAAACGCACCATAAGTTTGCAATCCAAACCAAAACTATCCTCCCAGCAAACTCCCAATTTCGGATTAAAACCTATATACAAAAAAGATAAGCTTACCTCGAATTCGCCAGGGAGGAGAACGACGACAAGGCAGATTCGAAAAATGATTTATTCTCCGAGGTTGAACTATCAGAGTGTAGGGATTTTGGTGACTACAACACCCCTGCCGGACTTACTGGACCAGAAAGTTGAATAGGAAGACGTTGGAGAGGAGTACGACGACTCATAAGTCACTAGAGAGGGAACGACGACGCAAAAGTCGTCGGAAAGGGGAACAACGACTTGTAGGAGTCGCGAAAGTGTCGGTTGGGCTGGAGAGATGAATTGGAAGACACCTGAGAGGGAACGACGACTCAGAAGTCATCGGGGAGGAGGACCGACGAGGCATAAGTAGTCGGGGAGGGGAACATTTCATTATCATTCAACCAATTCATTTATTGATGAAACAAATCAACTTTTGTTAAGAAATTTAATTAATTAGGGTCCTTATTCCTTCGATAAAAGGTGGCCATCGTCCAACACTTGTTTATCCACCGAGCAATAGCATTTCCCCAAATAACACACACAATGCACTCCACCATTGCAATCACCAACCACAATACACTTCTCACTCGTAGGCGGGTATAACTCTTGTTCGACTCGAATCGTCGCGCTCATCTCTCCTACATATTAACATCAAACACTTAGATTTACGTTACGATTATCAAATACTATATACATAATTTGAAGGGAAAAAAATTGTAAGGGACAATGAGAGAGGGATGTGGGAATTTACCCAAGAGGAGTGAGACCATGAAAAAGAGAGCCAACTTGGAAGAGGTAGCCATTGTACTTTGAATTTGGAGGGTTTTTCACTAAAAAAAAATAAAAAAAAATTAATATTAACCTAAATAAATACCATTGAAAACTATTGATATTTGTAGGTATAAACACCCCAGGCCCCAGGCGAGATCGCCTGGACCCCTGTAAAAGCCACCGGTGACTCTGAAACGATTCTCTGATTAGATTCCTGACCACTATCAAAGTCACGGATCGGAAAATGGCCAAGGTTCAGGCGATATCGCCTAAGGCCGGGGCGATATCTCCTACTGATGACACTCGATTTGACGTGATTATCAGCCTCATTTAAGCGACATTTCCTTGCTTAAGACATGATTTTTAGGGTAGAATAGCGAATATTCAATCAATTGCCCTATCTCGTGCCATTTGTGTTACCTTGGCCCGTTTCGAGTCTATTTGATGGTTTTCTAGTGTTTCCATGTTAGCACAGGTTTTTGCCGTCAAATAAAGTAGCCAAGGACGTGTCTAAGGCGTTGGAACCTCGAGGAATTGCACCGAAATTGATCCAAGAGCCAATCGAGTCGAACCAATTCCCTCCCGCTTTACACTGAAGATTTCGCCGAAAATACCTAAGGTTTTCGGCGAAAATCCAAGCACAATCCGACTCAGCTCAACCCAGTAAAGTTTTCGGCAAAAACATGAAGTTTTCGCCGAGAACCCGGCGTCCGAAAAACACAGGAGAAAATAGCCGGCGGACAACCCACTTTACAAAGGAATTTTCAGCGAAAATCCCTTCAAATTTTCGGCGAAAATCCTAGAAGAAAACCGGCGGTATTAGGATTAAGTATAAATACTTAACCGGCGGCCCAAATAAAAAGATAATACTACTTTTCAGAATCAGAATTACCAACTAATACCAAAATTCTCAGAATTCTCAAGAGTTCTGAAGGAGAGTTTAGGGTTCAAAGAGCCAAGAAGAGATCGTGACGCCATCCCTTCCATCTCGAAGACTCGGAGCTAGGATTGCAGTTTACCGGAAGATCGAAGTTCTGCTGGAGTCGTCTTAATTAGGTTTTTCAGATCCTTTTCTGTTCTTCCTCTGTATGATGAACTCTATTTCTTTCTTTGATTCTTTTGTGAAAAACATGAGTAGCTAAACTCTTAGAGCTTAGACTAGATGAACCCTAAGTGACCCAGGGCTTTAAAGCGGTCACGGATCGGCGGTGATTAGATTCAAAGTTCAATTAGTTTCTCTTTCATGTTTGATTTGTTCTTCATTGTTCATGTTTCTTGTCTGGATTGATCACCTAGATTAGATTCTTGTTAAGCTAAGGATAGAAGCGAACGCTCGCCTTACTTTAAAACATCAAATTGAACAATTAACCTAATCATTGGAGTGTGCCTTTCGTAGGAACCAATTAGGGTTAATTCACTGCAAGAGTAACTCATAAATCATTAGTAATTGCACCAGTTAAGTTAAGTCATTGCGAGATGCGACCGTACCCGGGCGGCTAATTAATCTTGGTAGCTAGATCGGATAGAGCGAACGTTCGCCAGTCTAAAACCTAAGGGTAAGGAGTTATGGTGGTGTCTTAGAAATTGATTGAATGAGAATTGAAATCCGCTGATCTGTTGATTGCCTATGCTCTGATGAACGAAGGGGGATTCGAAGTCTAAGTTCGTCTGTCATCTCTGTTTTCAACCCTAATTTCCAATCTGTTTCTTAGTTTAAATTTTTAATTTCCTTGCTTTTTCTTAGATTAGAAGTCGTGGAACTCCCACCACGCACGAAGTGTTTAAACCTGAGTGATTTGCCAGCTTCTTTGAGTAGTCAATATTAGAAGACCCGTGGAATACGATCTACCCTAGCTTCACAGCTTGGTAGTATTTGATCGACCGCTATTCTGCAGCTCATCAAATTGGCGCCGTTGCTGGGGACTTCTTTTAATTGTTTGAAAGAAGAACTGGCATTTTATTCTTCTACTTTCCATCTTTCATTTTTCCATCCACTTCGATTTTACACTGTTTTGTTTGTTTTTTGTTATTTGTAGGTTGTTCACAGGTGTATGCATCGCCGCCCTTGGACTCGCTCTCAAACCGACAAGGCTAAGAGCATAGAGAGACCAGGCAGTTCTGCTCCACCTCGACAATCACAGATTCCAAGGAGAGGCAGAATCAATCCACTTCCAACCGTCACTCCAATCAAGATCGAGGAACTGAAGGAGAGTTCCTCATCTTCATCTTCACCGTCATCTTCATCCGCTTCATACACCGAGTCACTTTCACCTCCTCCATCTCCTACAGTGGATGATCAGTTACCACCAATGTAGTCAAAATCGTGATTCCACGTGAAATCGAAAACATGGGTGAAATCGGAATCGTAGTTTTTAATCGTAAAATCGTAAGATTTTATGAACTACTATCAAAACATTTAAGTCAACAATATATTAAGAATAAGAAGACCATTACCCAACTTTGAAAAGTCTAGATAAGAAAAAAGAGAGAATGTCGGCTCTTAAGCGGTCATTCGAGGAAGTAATAATTTGATTTTAGACACTTTTTAGTAATAATTTCTAACTTAATTAATCAAAATTTTAAAAATTAATTTAATTTAATTGTCTTTGTTCTGACTTATATGTAGTTGTACAAACTAGTAATTTCCCCTAGAAAGTAAAATCGTAAAATACAAGAAAATTTGTTGATTTTATAAGATTCTAAGATTTTGATCGAGATTTTACTAGATTTTACAACCCATAGATTTTGCGTGGAATCAAGATCACTAGAGACCAGTGAAATCGTAAAACCGTAAGATTTTAAGATTAAAATCGGGATTTTTACTACATTGGTTACCACCACCAGGCGGTGATTTACCACCACCACCAGTAGCACAGAAGAGTCTAGCTGACTACAACAAGCCGAGCGCGACTAGCGTTCGATCTTCTATTGCCGTGCCGCGCATTGAAGGAGATCCTGACTATGGGATCAAGATTCCATTCTTGACTATGATCTCTAGGGATCTACAGTTTGAAGGCAGGCCACTAGACAATCCGTGCACGCATCTGGCAGATTTCCTTGATCTCTGCAGCACTTTTAAGAACGGAAATCTCGACAAGAACACTCTTTGCTTGAGAGCTTTCCCGTTCTCTCTAAAAGGCGCAGCTAATAGGTGGCTTACTGGCAAACCACCTTTTATAAAACACGTTGTGCGTGGTGTGAGTTCCACGACTTCTATTTCTAAGAAATGCAGAGAAATTAAAACAAATTAAACTAAAGCAGATTGGGAATTAGGGTTTGAAAACAAGAATGACAGACGAACTTAGACTTTGAATCCCCCTTCGTTCCCCAGAGCATTGGCAATCAACAGATCAGCGGATTTCGATTCTCATTCAATCAATTACTAAGACACCACCATAACTCCTTACCCTTAGGTTTAAGACCGACGAACGTTCGCTCTATCCGTTCTAACTACCAAGATTAACTAGCCGCCCGGGTACGGTCGCTCTCACAACGACTTAATTAATTGGTGTAATTACTAATGATTAATGAGTTACTCTTGCAGTGAATTAACCCTAACTGATTCCTACGAAAGGCACGCTCCAATTATAAGGTTAATTGTTCAATTTGATGTTCTAAAGTAAGGCGAGCGTTCGCTTCTATCCTTAGCTTAACAAGAATCTAATCTAGGTGATCAATCCAGACAAGAAACATGAACAATGAAGAATGGTGAACCGCCCGGTCGTTGTTCGGGGTTCAACCAAATAAAAACTACTAATGCTAAAAAGCGTATAGCAGATCGTATTCCGAGTGCTTTCTATGATTGGTTACTTCAGAACTAGCAAAATACTCAAAGGTAAACACGTTGTGCGTGGTGTGAGTTCCACGACTTCTACTTCTAAGGAATGCAGAAAAATTAAAACAAATTAAACTAAAGCAGATTGAGAATTAGGGTTTGAAAACAAGGATGACAGACGAACTTAGACTTTGAATCCCCCTTCGTTCCCCAAGAGCATTGGCAATCAACAGATCAGCGGATTTCGATTCTCATTCAATCAATTACTAAGACACCACCATAACTCATTACCCTTAGGTTTAAGACCGGCGAACGTTCGCTCTATCCGTTCTAACTACCAAGATTAACTAGCCGCCCGGGTACGGTCGCCTCTCGCAACGACTTAATTAATTGGTGCAATTACTAGTGATTAATGAGTTACTCTCGCAGTGAATTAACCCTAACCGGTTCCTACGAAAGGCACACTCCAATTATAAGGTTAATTGTTCAATTCGATGTTCTAAGTTAAGGCGAGCGTTCGCTTCTATCCTTAGCTTAACAAGAATCTAATCTAGGTGATCAATCAAGACAAGAAACATGAACAATGAAGAACGAATCAAACATGAAAAAGAACTGATTGAATTTCGAATCTAATCACCGTCGATCCGTGATCGCTTTAAAGCCCTGGGTCACTTGGGTTCATCTAGTCTAAGCTCTAAAGGGTTTAGCTACTCATGATATTACAAAAGAAACAAAAACAAGGAAAGAGTTCATCATTCAGAGGAAAAACAGAAAAGAATCTGAAAAACCTAGTTTAAACGACTCTGGCAGACTTCGATCTTCGGTAAGTTACACTCCTAGCTCCGGTTCTCCGAGATGGAAGGGATGGCGTCACGATCTCTATCCGGCTCTTCGAACTCCAGCTCTTCGCTCCAGAACTTCAGAGAATTCTGATTCGAAAGTTGTGTGTTTGTAAATTATGATTCTCTCTCTTTCTCGGCCGCGGGTTAAGTATTTATACTTAACCCTAACTGATCCGGATTAGTGTATTACTTTCGCCGAAAATTCCTTAAGAATTTCGGCGAAAATTCCTTTGTGTTCGGGAGTGCTTTCTCTGCCTTGTATTTTCGGTCCGAGAGTGATTGATTTCGCCGAAGACATGCTTTGACTCGGCACCAGTTGATTTGCACTATTGATTTCGCCGAAGATGCAAGTCTGTTTTCGGCGAAAATGCAAGTGTGAATGGGCAGATTTCGGCTTGAACTTGATCGACTCCTTTGATCGATTCCGGTTTGATTCCTCGAGGTTCCTACGCCTTAGACCGTCCATGGCTACTTATTTGACGGCAAAAACCTGGCTAACACAAAAACACTAGAAAACCATCAATGACCCGAAACGGGCCAAGGTAACACAAATGGCACGAGATAGGGCAATCAATTAAATATTCGTTATTCTACCCTAAAAACCATGTCTTAAGCAAAGAAATGTCGCTTAAATGAGGCTGATAATCACGTCAAATCGAGTGTCATCAAAGAACAAATCAAACATGAATGAGAAACTGATTGAACTTTGAATCTAATCATCGCCGATCCGTGACCGCTTTAAAGCCCTGGGTCACTTAGGGTTCATCTAGTCTAAGCTCTAATGAGTTTAGCTACTCATGATCATTACAAAAGAAACAAAGACAAAGAAAGAGTTCATCATTCAGAGGAAGAACAAAAAGAATCTGAAAAACCTAATTTAGACGACTCTGACAGACTTCGATCTTCGGTAGGTTACACTACTAGCTCCGGTTCTCCGAGATGGAAGGGATGGCGTCACGATCTCTATCCGGCTCTTCGAACTCCAACTCTTCGCTCCAGAACTTGAGAGAATTCTCTGAATTCTGATCTCGAAAAGTTGTATTATGATTAATTATGATTGTCTCTTTGTTTGGGCCGCTGGGTTAAGTATTTATACTTAACCCTAATCAGCCGGATTCCTCTTATATATTTTTGCCGAAATTCTTAAGGAATTTTCGGCGAAAATTCCTTTGTGAATGAAGGCTCCGCCGGCTGATCTCTCTGCCTTGTATTTTCGGACCGAGCACTTAATTGGTTTCGCCGAAAATCTCCTTCACTTGGCGTCAGTTGATTTGCACTATTGTTTTCGCCGAAGGTGTAAGTGTGAATGGGCAGACTTTCGGTTTAACTTGATCGGCTCCTTGGATCGATTCTGGTTTGATTCCTCGAGGTTCCAACACCTTAGACACGTCCATGGCTACTCTATTTGACGGCAAAAACCTGTGCTAACATAAAAACACTAGAAAACCATTAAATAGACCCGAAACGGGCCAAGGTAACACAAATGGCACGAGATAGGGCAATCGATTGAATATTTGTTATTCTACCCTAAAAACCATGTCTTAAGCAAAGAAATGTCGCTTAAATGAGGCTGATAATCACGTCAAATCGAGTGTTATCAAACTGCTCCTGGCAATCGCCATAATCAATATTTGAATAACACCTATACAGGTCAGCAGCACCAGAAGGAGAACAACGTCAGTGACCTGGACAAGAAGCTTAGTCAGATCATCACCAGACTTGATGATCATGACAGTCAGTTCAAAGCTCAAGCTCTTCTCAATCAAGAACAAATCACATCCGGTCAAAGAATTGAGCAAGCTGTGAACCACATCTCGAGCATGCTAGCATCTGGTCGACCATTTGGCCAACTTCCAAGCCAGACAGAGCCGAATCCGAGAAAAGAGCAAGCCAAGATGGTAACTGTTCAAGATTTTACTGATCCACCTACTAATGTTTCCTCTGATTTATGCAGGATCCCTGAAACTCCGGAGAAGAAAGAAGCACAGAAAGTGGCGCCTAAGGAGTATGATCCTCCTCTTGCTCCGGAGAAGAAGAGCAATGCTGCCAAATGCGAGGATCGAGACCGGCATGAAGGGGAGCAAAGAAGGATATCCTGACATTCGTAGCAAAGAAAACTTCCTCTCCATATCCAGCTAAGTGTTCTGATCCTGGTTCTTTCACTCTACCTCTAGTCATTGATGATGTTGAGATAGAGTGTTGTTTTGGTTGATCTAGGCGCGTCTGTTAACGTTATGCCTATGAGTCTGTATGAGAAATTGAATCTAAGGAAACTTGAACCAACTAGCATACAACTTGTCTTTGCTGATAGATCATTGAAAACCCCTAGGGGAGAAATCAAAGACGTTGTTACATAATGTGGTCCTTTCACTTTCCTAGCTGACTTCGTGATCATAGATACTAGTGAAGAGGATTCTACCATTCTTATAGGTCGACCTTTCATGGCAACATCCGGAATGCAAATTAATGTTCTGAATGGTTCTTTGACTTTGAGGGTTGGTAGGGAAACGATAACATTCCGTCTTAAGGACGGTATGAAATTCCTAAGAATGAAGAATCTCACTGTCTAGCTGTTGAAACTGTGGAGTTGACTCCGGTCAACTCCGTTACTGATGTCTCTTCTAGTGTTTCTAGATTATTTGTTGCTGCAGATATTCAATAGGTTGTGAAGAAGAAGCCTGACATTTCGGTTCAGAAGCCGCCAAAGAAGAAGGAACTGCAAGCCTCTTCTAAACCGCAAGCAAGGAGTCCGGTAGGCCGCGAGGAAAGAATCAAAAGAAGAAGACTCAAATGGTCTGGAGACCAGTTGTTCCACCGTCTTCTTCCGAGCCAGCCACGCCACCAGTTCCTGACAAGCCACCGGCGCATGAGCAGAAGAAGAAGGAGAAGCCGAAAGCATCTCCTAAAGAAACTCCAAAGACTATGGATCCCGGTGAAGCGAAGCCGGAGGTTAAGGAGAAGATGAAGCCGACAGTCCTCATTCCTTCCATCGTAACACTCAAGAAGGATGAACTCTCAAGAGAACTGTTCGGACCATTCAAGGTTACCGATCACATTCCCGATGGGCGTACCAAGCTCACTCATGCTAACGGGAAGAAATTTGTGCGTAACGGAGATACCCCGAAGCTCTACTTCATGAACTCCGACGCTAGCGTTCAGGAGAACCTGAGTTGGGATGTCTCCTAATACCGTCCAGGTATCGTCCAGCTCAAGGACGTTAATAAAAGAGCGCTTCGTGGGAGGCAACCCACGGCTGGAGTCAGTTTTTCATTTGTGTCAACCTTAGTGTTTTAGAGTCGGTTCGGGGGAGCCAAAAGTGTCAGTTTGTTTGATTTCTTATTTTTCATGTGTAGTCTGTATGTCATAGTGTCAATCGTAAGTTGTTTAAGGTTGTTCCAATTTTTGTGAATTTAACTGTGATTTTCTGAAGTTTGCCGGGATTGCGAAAATATTTTCAATCGTACAGGTCAAAATTTTCGGCGAAAACCCACCCTATTTTCGGCAAAAATTCCTTTGAAATCCACTGTGTTTCCCAGACGTTTTTAACTCAACTTTTTGGTGAAAACTCCTCGAGTTTTCGGCGAAAATGTATTTGAAAACCGGTAGACTGTTTTGCCTTGGGTTTTCGGCGAAAACTTGCACTTATTTTCGCCAAAAACTCAGTGAAAATCGGACAACCCTTCCCTTTTAAAATTCTCGGTCACCCTCTCTCTCCCTTCATTTTCTAATTTCGAAAAATTAGCCAAAAACTCCCCTGTTTAAAAGAACTCGTCACCGCCGATACCATTTTCGACCGCCGCCGTCCGACAAGCCGCCGCCACCATCGCCGACTGCCACCGCTCCCTTCCCCTCTCTCTTTCGATCATTTTAAGATGTAGATCGTCCGAATCGGAGCTCTAGAGCTCCCGTTCAGCCAAACCCTAGATTTTCAAGTTTTTCGCCGATTTCTCTTTCTCCGTTCATTTTCAGCACCCATGGCTTCAAGGTAAGTCGTAGAACTTTTCATTCCAAATCTTTTGACATGTTGAATTCTGAATTTCATCGGGGTTGACTTTCGGTTGACTTTTCGGGTTGCCTCGATTTGCGTGCGAACTAGGTTAGCTGAATGGTTTGGACTGATCTAGCATGCTTAGGGAGTATTGTGCTGAATTATAATACCAATTGTTCGTGTGTTGCTATGCTTAAGACCTATTCTTTGCGTTGTTGACTTTATGAGAAATGTCGGTTTGACCTTGACTTGTCTATGTTCATTTGGCTGCCATATGTGTTCATTCACGTTCGTATTATTGTGCTTGCCATCTGAGTTATTCACTATGTCGTCATTTCCCGCTTTGTGCTAGTATTGCCATGATTAGGGTTTAATGTTCTATTACTTTGACTTGTTGAATGTCGGTTTGACTTCCGAACTTTGATTATGATGATTCCATCCTGGCTGTTCCTAAGCATGTGTTTTAATTGTTTGTGATTACCGGTTAATCTGCTTTGCTTACCCCACTCAGTTTTCCTCGTTTCTTTGTGAAATTGAGTTTTTCTACTAATTGTGGGGTAGGGTTTTAGTTTGACTAATCTGGTTTGTTTTCTTGCTTAGGAATGTAACTCATGAGCGCAGGACCAAGCAGAGACTTGACACCGCCTCCAGCTCCCGAGTTCCCGCTCCCGTCACACCCGCAGTCCAGGGCCCTCCACCAGCTTTCCCTGGCCGTGTGGGGTACCATCGCACTGTTGCTTGCCTACCCCAGTACTACTTCGAGCGCTACCAGCGGCTCGAGCATATTCCTGGAGCTGGTGTTCACCCACTATCTATGGAGTCACTCTTCGATCACGATGAGGACTGACACTGGAACGTGCTCGATGCACTGAAACATGCTGGACTGCTGGAGCTGACCACATTAGCCACTGACTTCCCAGACGTCGCTCTCCAGGAGTTTTGGGCGACGTTCGATCTGGACGAGCACAAGAGCTGGCAGCACAAGAAGGTCGTCACCTTCTATCTGGGCGGGGTGTACAGGACACTCACATATGATGAGTTTGCAGCTCATCTCGGGATTCCCTACGAGCACTACGAGGGTCATCACCTCGGTTGGGGGAACAACGATGGCGACGGAGAGGAGTACGACGCGCTTGGAGCCACATAACTGGAGTGCCCGACAATCAAACCACGAAGCATAATTCAGTTAAGTCTCTCTCTCACCCTCTCTATAAATTCATTCACATGGTTTGGCGTCGTTCTCTTTTGTATGCTACAGAGAAGGACCGCCACCATATCAGCCGAGAGGAGCTTCTTCTTCACCGTGCCATCTGGGGAGTTATCCTCTTCATCCGGATGGGTGCTTGCACGCTTATTCCGCCAGAAGACTCAGAGGTCGAGGCCACCCCGCTCACTCCTGGGAGGCAACTTTGTCGGCCGACTCATCATCTCCTTCGGTCTCAGCCAAGAATATGGCCCGAACATCCCACGACGCAGAGTACGGACCGTTGGAGGTGATTTGGCAGTCGAGTACGACCTCGAACTGGACCTCAGTCCCCAGGTAGCAACAGATCCTCCCCTCCAGCATATGGAAGAGTCGGAGGAAGAAGATGATGCTGAGGAGCAGCATCTCCAGCCAGAGGCGAGATACCATGATCATATACCCTCGCCACATCATCAGGCAGGGTATGCACGCCAGTCGCCGCCGCCCATTCTAGAGCCATACCAGACGCCTCACCAGCAGCACCGATCGCACCCCGCGGATGTTGGAGAGCTGTACGAGCGTCTCCAGGAGTGGCGCATCACTGACAACGCCGCTCAAGAGGCGAGATGGACTATTATGCAGCAACACATGCACCGCGCTGACGAGCGGTATGAGGCACAGCTGTCGTGGCAACGTCAGCTCGGCGATTTCCTTCACTTTCTACCCCCCGACACCCCTGACCAGCCATGATCGGGTGGTGTCCTTTTCCTTGTCCTTTCTTTTTATTTCTTCTTTTTGGATTTCGATCCAACTTTTTTCTGTGTGGATCCGGGACACTTGTCCCGGTTTCCTTTTTATCTTTCATTTGTTTTTGTTTTGTAGGCAGTTGGGAGATTCCCTTTGCTTCGCTTGGGTAGATTCCCTCTGCTCCGAGGATCCGTGCTCATCCCCTACGCCAACCATCTCGGTCTAGGTTTTTCTACTTCACTTTGAACTCTAGAATTAGTCCTGTGAGGACACAGTCCGATTTAAGTGTGGGGTAGGATGCTAGAGAACCTTGCATGAACTTGATTGCCCTTGATTGTGTTTTTGTGTGTCTCGTGATTCCTTTCCAGTCTCTCTAGCATTAGAATGGCTCAGTTCTTGATTTTTGATGTTAAGTTGTTGTTCAATCCTTCATAATGATGCTTAGACTGCTTAACCTAGAACTTGAGAACCGACGTGTTTACTTTGATGCTAAATTACCTGGTCAAAACAGAATTTTAAAAATCACACTTGTAGTTTGTAGCCTTGATTGCATGAAAATGACCGAATCCGACTAGCAAACCAACTGTGAGCTTTTGATCCATTGCACGTAACTTGCAATTTCAATTCTTTTTGAGTGATTTTCTGTTTGCTTGAATGAGTTAGAATTTGCATGAGACCTACTCGAGACCACACGATGACACGAGTTCTAGAATGATAGGGGCACCTAGATTCAGCTACTAAGCCAGATAGCCTACCAAACGTTAAATCCATTAGGTTTAAACCCTTGAGCTTGGCCTGTTCTTTCGGTTCAATAATACATTACAGCCATTTCCCATTCTTTCATTCCCGTTGATCCCCTGTGGTTGTAGTTCTAGATTGACCTACCGGAAGTCAGTTTGTGGTAACCTGCCTATAACCATTAAACAGGTGGTCTTAGCTATTATGTCCAGACGTGTAAACCCCTCTAGAAACTAAAGGAAAGAATCGGCACAAAGAAAAAAAAGAAAAATAAAAGAGAAATAAAAGAAAATTTCGAAAAAGAAGAAAAAGCAGAAAAATCAGAAAAGTTTCAAGTTTAGTTCAATAAAACGTTCTTCTCCCTACAAATGGAAGAACAAAGTTAGAAAAGAAAAATGTGTAAGAAAAGAAATAAAGTGCTAGGTTGCTTGAGGGTATCATAGGACGAGCGTTCACTATTCCACCATGTCTGGTTAGACGTAGGAAGCCATAGGCTAGATTCGAGGGAAGTTAGTCGAAAGCTACACCGCACCAAAGCCATCATCATACATTCCCATCATCCATCTCATTATAAACCCTTGTAGTGTATAATTCGTTACAGTCCTAGCAGGGAAGTTGGTGCGCAAATTAATGCACACTAGTTTTATCCATAGATCGCTCTAGCGAGATCGTTACTTCCCAAGGGTCTTTCTGTTTCTATTACTCAACTAATGTGGAATAAGCTATTCGGGTTTAAACGTTTGGTTTGGAAATGGTGGTGAATGAACTAAAAATCTAGAAATGCAAATTAAACCAATCAAGCAGGCAAACAAGATGGAGCTTCAAGAATTGACTAAGGCGCTTGTCCAGACTCGAATCCGCTCTAGCTCGACTAAGACGGATGATGCAATGCAACTAAGGTTTTAACAGACTCAATTCCTCGACGCTTCCTTTGGCAATCTCTACTCCATGGTCAGGACGCAGAGAAACTATCCTAGCAAACCTATGAGTTCCTATGGTCAAGATAACTCATAAATCTCCAAGAATGCACGAAGAACAATGAAACGCCGCACAGAAATGCAAAGAGATTAATTTCACTGGCCCTATGGTCAAGACACCGGGTAATCTTAATGACCTTCTAAACCATAGAATGACTCACGTCCATGGTCAGAACCGCAAGACAAAGATGAAGCAAATTCTACGATATGGTCAATCTGCGAATTCAAGAGCTTCAAATTAGGGTTTTAGAAAATCTAAATTAAGTCTGAATAAACCTCAATTAACATAAACGGGTTAGAAACCCGACATCATCCATACAAAGCTTTGCTAGATTTTCATCTAATCTGAACAAACTAAAGAGTTTAGCTCGACATCACTACAGAAGTAATCACAGAAACAATGGAGAAGAAAACCGGAGAAGAAGACATCTTACTCCGAGAAAACCTAATCCTGATGAATCTTCAGAACTCCTGAGTTAATCCTCGCTTTTCCTCGCTTAATCGTCACTTCAAAGCTTCAAAATCCTCCTCCGAGAGTGTCTGGTTCGTCGAAATCAGAATGAGGAATGAAGTCTGTCTGTCTCTCCCTTGAAAACCCTATTTTGCTCTCCGAAATCCGTCCTGGGAAAAAGTGCGCCCGGCGGCACTTAAAAAGTGCGCCGGCGCACTTTTCATGAAAATGGCGCACTTTTTGTGGCCGATGGAAAATTTACAGGACGCCAAAAATAAAGTGCGCCGGCGCACTTTTCATGGATTTAGGCGCACTTTTGCCCTGGAAATGACCTTCAGCTCTTTTGATGATTCCCGCTCCGTTTGAACTCCAAATTGATCCCCGTTTGAAGTGCCGAGCTCGTAGAAAAGTTATCCACAACGTGGTAACCTGAAATCTCAACAAAAACAACTCGAAACAACATCAAATTGCCCAAAAGAGGGCCAACGGGAGATAAAACATATTTTTCATAAAAGTCATTCAAGTTCATCACAATTCGGAGTCAAATAAGGGGAATGTCGTTCAAATGTGGTGAGATAAACGCGGTAAATCTAACGTCATCAGAAGTCCTTCTTGACTAGTTCCTCGTGTTGTCACAGTGGTGGAGATGTGGTCGAAATGCAAACCTATGACAGAATTCAGTAACAGAAAATAATTGAGAGCATAAACACGTCCTTAAACACAGAGAGTGAGAGTTCCCATTGTACTATATTTTCCCTGTGTGAGGAGTCTGGTCGGTCAGGTCAAATTCGTGCATAATTGGTTACGATTACTTGTCGTGTGCAGTTTATTAGTGAGACCAGGTTGTTTGGCTGATCTGTATGCATGATAGGTTTCTTGTTCTAGGAATTATCTGTCTAATAATTCATTGTGTTTGATTGAGCTTCAATTTGATCGATCTTATCATTTGTGAACATGAGCGTTTCTATTCAGTTGCTTGAGGACAAGCAAAAGCTTAAGTGTGGGGTATTTTGATGACACTCGATTTGACGTGATTATCAGCCTCATTTAACCGACATTTCCTTGCTTAAGACATGTTTTTAGGGTAGAATAGCAAATATTCAATCAATTGCTCTATCTCGTGCCATTTTGTGTTACCTTGGCCTGTTTCGGGTCTATTTGATGGTTTTCTAGTGTTTCCATGTTAGCACAGGTTTTTGCCGTCAAATAAAGTAGCCAAGGACGTGTCTAAGGCGTTGGAACCTCGAGGAATTGCACCGGAATCGATCCAAGAGCTAATCGAGTTGAACCAATTTCTGCCCCGCTTTACACTGAAGATTTCGCCGAAAATACCTAAGTTTTCGGCGGAAATCCAAGCACAATCCGACTAAGCTCAACCAAGTAAAGTTTTCGGCGAAAACATGAAGTTTTCGTCGAGAAACCCGGCGTCCGAAAAACACAGGAAAAACAGCCGGCGGACAACCCACTTTACAAAGAATTTTTGGGGAAAATCCCTTCAAATTTTCGGCGAAAATCCTAGAAGAAAACGGCGGTATTAGGGTTAAGTATAAATACTTAACCGGCGACCCAAATAAAAAGAGAATATTACTTTTCAGAATCAAATTACCAACTAATACTGAAATTCTCAGAATTTCAAGAGTTCTGAAGGAGAGTTTAGAGTTCGAAGAGCCAAAAGATCGTGACCCATCCCTTCCATCTCGAAGACTCGGAGCTAGGATTGCTGTTTACCGGAAGATCAAAGTTCTGCCGGAGACGTCTTAATTAGGTTTTTCAGATCCTTTTCTGCTTTCCTCTGTATTGAACTTTATTTCTGTCTTTGATTCTTTTGTGAAAAACATGAGTAGCTAAACTCTTAGAGCTTAGGGCTAGATGAACCCTAAGTGACCCAGGGCTTTAAAAGCGGGCACGGATCGGCGGTGATTAGATTCAAAGTTCAATCATTTC